>WIGO01000172.1:0-91895 GCA_014235945.1 Colletotrichum plurivorum
ACAGTGGCCGCAGCTGGAATCGAACCAGCGACCCTCAGAGGGGCCTTGCCAGACGTACGCCACTACGCCATGCGGCCTCATCGTGGCAATATGTTAGTATTCTTTCTGGAAATTGTGAAAGAGTCAGCAGTTACAGGCATAGTGTGACTTTAACCGCCCAATCTCTTTGTCAAGTACCTATGTAGTAAACCGCTCTGTATGGTGTCTTGGCGGTCACCATTAGTCATACGCTCTCTTCGGTTCAGCTGTATCTAGATGCGTATTCGTCGGCCCCCAACCTGCAGCCTCGTCTGTTTTCCCCCTCTTCAACCCTTCAATCGCAGGTCCCAGGGCCACAACTCCGGTCCATGTGTTGCTCTCATGAGCGCCGACTTCGCAGTTGGTTTCGGCGCCGGCGGCGACAGCGCCGATCCCCTTGACTTCGCCAAGGAGGCCTTGTCGCGTGTCTCGCAGATCGCAGTCGACCTTGGCGCCCGCAAGAAATTGTGCTTTGCGGGCTGTCTTGCCGCTGAACTTCTCATTGCCAGGAAGGAGCTCGAGGCGGCAGACGTATCGCAACTACCAAAGCTCCAGCGGCGGGTTCCCAAGCTTCTTGATGATCTGGAGCGCGTGTGCGTGGTACGTTGTGAGCGCAGTCCTGAAACTAGCCTTAACGCCATTCATCTTTGAGCAACTCAAGAAACAGCGTATGGGCTGACGTCTTGCGCACATAGTGGCCGCATAATCCCGACCCTTACAACGCAACTCTTCGATCCCTGGCCGGTCCCAAGGGAAAGGGAACTGACGAACGCGTACGGCAAGGCATTATCAGCTTCTCTAAGTCTTCGCCAAAGATCATCGAACAATACTTCCAGAAACTGGAGCGCTTCTCTAAACAGGTGGTGCAACTTCCAGATGAGAATATTAGGGGCGGCGAAAAGGCAAAACAGCTGGCGAAAGACATCAAGGAGTACCCTGCGCATGTCTATGCCAATCTCTATGCCGTCTTGAAGTCGCATTCACCCTGCACCTGCCGTACCGGTCACCGCAGTGGCTTCGAACAACACCAAGCAAGGCTCCGGCTGCGCAACAAGCTCTCGGAAGTTGACGGGCACGTTGCTTTCGACATGCTCTTCTCAGCATCCCCCGCATCATTGGATCATTGGCAGAATCTTCAGCTACATGTGTCGCTTAGGAACAAAACCGCCAAGGCAGTCAAGTTTGGCGGCGAACCCGACCCTTTAAGCTGCCTCAAACGTCCCGCGAAGAAGACGAGAGTTGTCAAGCCAGAAGAGTTCTGTGGCCTGGTAAAGACAAAGTGGGCGTCTCGGATTTGTTGCCGCGTCCAGGACTCAGAAATTCATCAGCTTTATGACGGCCTCCCCTTGGTCGAAAACGTCGATTCCGCTCCTAGTATATCTCTCAGAAGGTTACTCGAGATAGGAAGACTATCCAACCGCATGAAGATGGTATTGGCATTTATCGTCGCGCGTTCGTTCTGGCAATACTACGATTCTCCTTGGATGGACTCTCCTTGGTCGAGCGACTCGATTCATTTCCTCCCCGAACTGGTTGTCGAGGATGAACACGACCAGCCAAGTGTGGCTCTGTACGCCTCAAAACCATAATTTGCTGTCCAGTTTCTGCAGCATGCCGGAGAATCGGTCGAATACTGCAGCGCTTTTGGTGTTGTCTACCGCTATCCACGATTGCTGGCCCTCTGCATTATCCTCCTCGAGATAGGACGAGGCCAGAGCCTCACGATCGAGGACCATGGTTCGGTAGAGGCCAATCTTAATGCCAATTGGACATTGGCTAAACGACTCACGAACAAGAACAGAACCTGGGGCGACTTCGACTACCCACACTACCGACAGGCCATTCTCGGCTCTCTCAACTATAATTACTCGGAACAAGCCGGTGCCAGTGTCGAGACAAACGTATTTGCTCGTAAAGCTGCCGTCTACGAAGCCGTACTTCAGCCTTTGGAAAAGCTTATAAACGAACTAGGCTTCGCCGAGAACATGAACATCATGGGCCCGATCGACGCTTCCCAGGGTCCTGACCGCATCGCTGACGTTCCCGCCCCGCCCGCCATGCCCATGCAAAACAGCGCCGTCGATAAAGCGTCCCAGTGGCTCAACGACCTCAATGCCATCAACCGCTATTTTCATAAGAGATGCCCTCTTGCGTCAGTTCCGTCGCCGCGGGTGGCTATCTTGGACACTGGATTCGACGAAGAGGATGCCTTTTTCAGCGTGCCCGGTCGTAGGCAAAAGGTCAAGGGCTGGAAAGACTTTGCCGCAGATTCGGAAGTTCCCGTTGATGATAACGGCCATGGCAGTCATTGCACTGCTCTCATCATGAAGGTCGCACCTCATGCTACGATCTACGTGGCTAGGATAGCGAAGGACAGAGGGAGCCTAAGAAATGCAGCCCAAGCAATCGCAGACGTAAGTTGGGTATATGAAACTTTGGAGCACATGATACTGACATTTCTTTGTCTCCCAGGCCATCGACTGGGCAGCTCACGAAGTCAAAGCAGACATCATTTCCATGTCGTTTGGGTTTAAAGACGAAGTTCCCGTAATCACGCAGGCCATCACTAGAGCAATGCTCGAGCGACATGGTAAGATCATATTCCTCGCCGCAGCATCAAACTCGGGCGGGAATCGCCGAGAGATGTTTCCAGCAAATCTCGACAGTGTGATATCGATTCGTGAAACCAACACCCTCGGCGCTTTCTCCGACACAAACCCTCCAGTCGACCCGGACGGCCCGGCCGTTCTCGGCACCTTGGGCCGCGACGTTCCCTCAGCATGGCTAAGTAGTGTGGAAGGCGAGGTGGCTAAATCGGGTTCGTCGGTCGCCACTGCCGTCACGGCGGGCATTGCGGCAATGATAATGACGATTATGAGGATTGGTATGGCAGACACGACGGTCCAAATCTCATCCGATACGAAGAAGCTTTGGACGAAACGGGGCATGCGGAACGCGATGGCGAGAATGTCTTTGGACATGGGGAACCAGTCGTATTACATATCACCCGCAGGATTCTTCTCTGGGAAAGGGGCCGAAACAGCCTGGGCGGCCATTGCCGATGCTTGCGCGAGATAACATCTAGAGACATTGTAGTTGATACAAGGTCCCAGGGTTTTTAGGGGGCAGATGAAGACCGACCTCATGATGCTGAGTGAAAGAGAACACATGTGCACGAAGTTGTGGTTTTCATATTCATACCTATCTAAATGCTGCTCTTCTTGACTAGGTACGTGAACGTAGAGTTTCCCTGATGTTCTACTTGGTTTCCACTGCTAGCTGATCTGTACACGTATCAAGAGGTTATGTATGTGTGGTCTAAATACTAGATAGGCAACTTTCAAGAAGGCAGTCGGAAAGCTCACCCGATATTAAACACCAAAAGGTATGAACATGTAAGCAGCAATGATAACATGGGCGACATAAATCACGAAGTAGGTTACGGTGAACAAACAGAAATCGAGGTCATGTCTACAAAAGCCGACGACAGCTTCCCTGTTTGATTGAATGGAGTAGATAAGAGGTGCAAGCTTTTCTTATGGCTGAAGCCCAAGTAGTTAAAGAGGTCAAGAACTTACTTCCCTGGCCTGTAGACACCCAAAGACCTTACCATCTGTTCCAACAGCCCGTTCACTATCAACGGTTATCTCGGCTTGTCGAGCGACCTCGGCCAACTCCTCTACCCCTGCCGTATGAACCTCAACGAAGTTCTCCTCATCCTCATTTCCCATAGTATCCTTATCGTCGTGTAGAAAAGACGCATCCGACTCAAACACATCTGCCATTACCCTTTCCTTCGCCTTACTCCCCTTCGCTTTGAGGACATGCACTTGATACGCAATCAACACGTCTTCATCGCCGTTTGTGAAAGATTCCATCGTTCCCTGTCCCCTCTCGCCTCCTACATCTGCCCCGACGTTCAAGCCTACGGCCTGGGCCGCGGGCACCGTCAGCCCGACCCCGCCGCCGACGATGTGACCCGTCTCGGACCGAACAGTGAGGCCTCGGGCGATTTTAACACCGGAGATCAGGTAAACCGGCGCGCGGCCATAAATTCCGGCCTTAATTGCAGCCCGGACACGGGGCTCCTTCAGTCGCATTGTGAGTTCCGGGTCGTTGTCCGCAGGCTCCTGAGCGAGGTAGCGCGTCTCGAGGCGTTCGACAAAGATCGAGTCGGTTTTGTCCCGACCCTGCGAAGCGCTTGACTCCCGCGCCCACGGCGTCGAGAACGTGGGCCCATAGCGATAGCCTCAGGGAACGACTTGTCTGTCGGAAAGCCTCACGGTTGTACTGCACGACGGTCTCCACGGCCGGTGGGACGGCAGGCTGGGAGAGGGACTTGGCCGGGCGGAACGGGTCGGTGATGATGGAACCTATTTGAATGGAGCCCGTGGGTTTGTATGTGAAGTTTGGGGTCAGAATGTATGTCTTCGTAGCCATTTTTCGTCTATATGGTGTTTAAATTGGCAAGGCGTTGGGGTCAAACTTCAAGTCGGTGGGCTGAGGCAGGAAGAAGACGGGATCCCTCCCTCGTTGGTCCAGTTGCATTTTTCCAATCGAAGCGGCTTGGGCTTACGTATACTGTCTTTCCGCATGGTGGGTGGCAAGGATTGTATTTGAGGCTAAGATGAAAGCCTTCACTCACTTCGCCCTCTGCCTACGACCTCGACTCTGCCCTTGTTCGCTCTGGCAGATACAAATACTTGCCAGTTATAGGCTGTAAGTTCAAAAGTTAACTGGTAATTAACTAATATAACGAAGACAACCATTCCAAGTCATGGTGCCAACTGATAAATACACCCTACATAGCGTTAAATATGACAACAACAACAACAACAACAACAACAACAAAATGATGATTTGATGCCTCATTTCTCACAGGAATTTGTGCTGCGCCACATGCGTATTCGAGGCACTAATCCAACCCCTCTCTCTTGATCACATGACGTCAACTGCGGGGAGACGTCAGCTTCCTGGAAGTTTGATTCGCACTAACATCGCACAATGCTCAAGATATCTCACGCGACGGTCCTTCAATATGCGGGGTGCAATCGCACACGTCACACATTCACCAAGAAACTCAAACGTCTTCCGCCTTTGGCCATAGGTATCGAAATCGCCTGGAAATGGATTCTTCCATCTGGCCCGGTTCCCTGTCTGGCCGACCACCGAACTTAATGACTCAAGGCTCAATATAGCTTGCGACAAGACAATGTCTGGAGTCACTCCAGCAATGTACTCGAATTCCATCGTTGACGACACTTGAATGGGCGGAAAACAGACTCGCTGAGTTCAACCTGTGGACGGCCATGACGGGGGCCTTAGCCGGCGGCGCCGCCTCACTCGACTCCCGGCTGGCTATGGAAAAAGAGGTAAAGGATCTGGTCGTTGGCATTCTTCTCTTGCTTTCGGGGTGTCTATATAGATGCCAAGAGTACGGTAAGCAAATAGCCCGTAACAAAATCTCTGAAGCCGATATCTGATGTTCTTTACAGCCCTCTTTCCCAACGATGGAGAAGAAGACGACAATTGGTGGGAGAGTAAGCAAAGAGATGTAGAAGCTAGTCAGGTTCAAGACTTTGCGGGAAGCATTCCACGGGGCTTCTCTCCATGGTCCGACGATACTTCCTCGGAGGCAGACTTTGAGTCGAACCGGAAAGAAAATCACGGCTCACTCTCTCAGCTATCGCAGGCAAAGGACGAGGTAGAGCAGATCATCAACCATCTTTCACGACTCGCCCTCGCAATACGCAAATCAGGAAATAGTTCACGTCTACACAAGGCTGACAGATCATTCAATCGGGAACAACATCAAGCGCTTCGGAATCACCTCGAGCTGATTATTTTGGCCAAAGGTAGTGAGGAGGGCCGTCAAAGCTACTCTATCGATACCAGTACCCTGACCCCTATTCAGGAACGCCTTATTCACGCAAACTTGAGGCGTAGAAACAGATACGTGTATGCACAGAGACATGCAAAGAAGCTAGCCGTCGGTGCTTCCAGCTCCAATCATCAGGGACTAATACCAGTCGGAGCCAACTTATACACGCGTCCTGAACCGAGATCGACCGCAAAGGCATCAGATACTGAGGAAACAAGTATGGCCACAAGCACGGATGAACTTCGTAAGGACGACAGCCATCTGTCTCCATATGATGAATCTTTAACCGCAACCTCGGCCTCAAAGGTGGCTCAAACCATCGAGTTCGTTTCACAGCGCGCTCCTACCCCTTCACGAATTGCAAAAACTAACATTACCGCAACCGCAGCTAAGGTCATCTACCCTAAGCCACCAAGACGGACTAGTCTAGTGCGCTACTTCAAGTGCCCTTGTTGCGCACAGACGCTCCCTGAACTCTATCGGGAGAAAACGGCATGGATGTGAGTCTTGCACTATTCCTTTTCCCTAGAAGTTAGACTTTCAGTTTCTCATCGTTCTTAGAAAACATCTTATGGCAGACATATGTCCCTACACGTGTATCCTGGAAGATTGTCCAAAGCCAGACAGACTGTACGTCACGCGAAACGAGTGGACGAGGCACGTCGAGAAGGACCACCAGCAGTGTTGGCAGTGTACAGCGTGCACAGCCCCTGATAGGCCGCCGCTCATATTCCCGTCTATTGATGGTCTTCTTGGTCACCTGCGCCAGATCCACGGAGCTACCATCAGTGAGAACCAGCATTCAACCTTGGTTGAAGAGGGAGTCCGGCCTGTGCCACCGGGAATAAGCAGCTGCCCGCTGTGTGAGTCAACTGGCCAGTCTGACTCTTTAGAGCTCTTGGACCATATTGCAGAGCATTTACATGCCTTTTCTCTGCGGTCACTTCCGTGGACAACCTCAAGAGACGAGGAGGATAATGACAGAGACGCAGGCGACAGCTACTTTCATGATGGCGACTACTTCGACCAAGGGTCGGATGATCAATCCTGCGTGGACGACCCAAATGATTCGGACCAAGACACGGACGGTTTAGCCTCACTTGCGTCTTATAATTCTGTCGCCAGTCAAGGTTCAGCAGCGAGCGCGACCAGTATCGACAACCCCCCAGGTGCTTCAACCCCGGAGGAAACACAGCCAGATGGGTAAGTGGTTTTCCTCGTCTTCTACCCAACATCATAAACATAACGGCTAAGACAAGTCCTGGAAAGTAACGTTGCAACGAGTCACGAAAACTATACATCGCTGCCTCTTAACCTGCGCTCGTTTCCCATCCGCGTAACTGGTTTGTCATGCCTAGATTCCTCTCAATAATCTGTGCGAGGAAGCAGCTTGAAGTTTTAAGGCTGATTTTTGCAGTTATTTCTGCTGAAGGTTTACCATCCATTTCCGGAATACTCTGTAGTAAGTCCAAAAGACGTAGCACCCCACTAATAGTCACAACACCCAAGCAGTGCGCATCCAACTAAGAATTTGCTCCAGGTCCGCGGCCTCCATACGTATGTGCTGCCGTTTCTATCGGCAGCCTTCGAAGATTCACTTCAGTGCAGGAAAGTTGCTCCCCACAATGGAACGAGAGCTTTGAATTGTAAGAGAACAAACATTTGTCCTTGTTGTCTAATGAAACATTGCCATTTTGTACAGCTGCGTACATGTAGACTCGCTATGTGTTAGAACCCCGATTTACTGTTACTGATAGCTTCCAACATCTAATAGTTACGCAAGAAAGGATGATGATCTTTGTATTAAGATCTTCGACGAAGAGATAGATAGCTATTACGCTGATGTAACAATGCGAATTGAGGAAAGATTTAAGCTTTACTCAGATGGAGGTCGTAAGTCTATTTCTATCTAATTCCCAACTACAATTTTCTGAAGTAGGTTAAAATTCTAGTCTAAGTCAACACTAACAGATGTTTATAGACCAGAGATTAACTCTGATAATAGCTGGGTCATTAGGCAATACTAATGAGGCACGAGTCACCTTTAGTGTGTCATGGCCAGCAGGTTTTGGAACTGTTGACTTCGATCCTGGAACTGGTATTAGCCGTGCTAAGCGCCTAGTTTAATTAGTTAGTATTGTTATATCTAGAAGTTCCGTTTCCCTTACCCAAGACCTATGACTAGAAAACTGCATCTGTTCTAAGCTTTTTACGCTATGCATCGGCTATCCTTATTTTCGTCCAAAGCATCGTCTTAGTTATTCTCTTACTCTAATCCACGTACGGGCAGTGACAAATATTCAGAAGTAACGTTCATGCGTGACGCAGTTCCTGCGGGTTTTATTAGAAGAAATTGCTTGCGTAGTAGTCAGTTCGGGCAGCGGTGATGTCGGGCAACTAGAAGACGCCGTGGAATAACGCGTAGGAGACAATCCGACAATAACGTTTGAGACATTATGTTCCTGAGGATGATTGGCTACTTCGCTCGTGATGCAAGACAGTATTATGACCCTCTGACACGCCAAAGGTGGTCGAGGACCCCTCTCCCAGACAAAACCACACCCATGCAAGACCCCTCACCTCCCTCCCCCAACCCCTGGATCAACTGGGGCAATGCCTGTAAACCACCAATGACGTTGCGCCTGTACTGGGCCAACGACCCCCAAGGTTGCAAAATTCTCCGGATTTACAGCGGTGATTGACAGTGGGAAAATCATCGAGTCGGTAATGGTATCCGAGCGAGCCAGCGTCGGCGTTTCTACTACGCGCCTTGCTCTAGGGGGAGATCGACGTCGATCAGCTCTTGGGAGCGGGTAAATCTCTCGGCTGCGAGAGATAGAGAGACGGAATACCAAGCTTTCGTTGTTCCATTCCTTTCACAACATTCCCGTACGTTTGGATTCGGGCGTCTCGGCAGAGGCGCCTTGGCAGAACCGCCAAGGCACAAACACCCGAGTTGACAGCTCTTAGCAGCGCTACCCGTCCGCCCAAGTCCGTGCCGCTCGACTTCATCGCTCCCCCCGCCCCTTGAGACCTTGAGCTGCTCAGGAGCTCCGCGGAGTGAAGGCTACGGTACAGCGGCAGGGTGCCCTTGCAATGAAGTCCGCGGTGATTGCCGACACGGACAGGCGCAGACGGCGAGTTCTCTTAGGAGCATGACAGGTGACAGATGACAGGAGTGAAGAGATGACACGCGCGTGTCAGTGTCATCCAATAGCTCCAGCCCATCATGCGTCGCATCTCCCTTTTTTTTTCCCTTCGCGTGTGCGTGTCTCTCTGTTTCTCCCACCGGGCTTCAGCTTCATCTCAACATTGCAGACGTGCCAGATCTGACGACCAATGGAGCCGCATCGTCTCCAGCAGGGGAGGGGGCCAGAGGAGTTACGATCTTGGCACATGAAACATCATGCGGCCAGGGTCAGTAACGCGCGCGTCCCGGCACCAACTTCCTCTTTGCTCGCAGCGCTGCCCAAGACGTGTTTCAAGATCGTCCTTTTTTCTCCATCCCAGTTAGTCGAGCGGGTAGCGATGGCGACAACGGCGACGTCGGCGGTAGCAGGACAAGATGAGATGTCGACGGCAGTTCAATTCGGTTATCGGCTTAGAGCTCCAGCACAACGGCGGCGTCGGTCCGAACAGATGCAAGCTTGGACTGAACAATTTTCCTGCGCAACTTCAGATTCAGTCAGATAGTTCGGTCTACGTGGGCTGTGACGTTACTGGTGGTCGACTCCCTAGGGAGACTCGACTCATTCGGTCCCGCCAACAGCAGCCTGCGGGGCTGTAAGTCTGGGTTTAGGTTTATGCTGCGCTTAACCATAAGTCTTAAGATCTCAACTAACTCGGTTTGGGAATCAAATGATTGCCAGTAGGGAGCAATTATGTATATTGATTGTCATAGTATCATGCCTTCGAGTTGCCCAATAGAGGAAAAAGCCTTGATTGGACGGTGTTTTGGTTGCTTGCTTCTCTTAACTCGTCCAGATAAGGTCGTTTTGCTTGCTTGCTTGCTTTGCTACGTGCAGATGAAGGATCTACGGCAAGGAAGCCCCCCAGTTGACGTCGGGTTTTCCGCCGACTCGGAACAGCGCTGAAATCCAAAGTCGGGTCCGTCATAGGACCCTACGGATATCACCCGAATGCTAGTGAGCAATGAAGGGTGGGTGGCGTACTCACAAGGCGGCCGTGACCGCGCCCCTCCCCCCCACACCAACCGCCGCAGTCTTGAAGAGGTGAAGATCTCGCGACGTTTCAAGTGCTTCAGACGCGATGGGGGCTGCTTTCTCGCTCCTGGTCCAACCTCCATCGGGATAGTCATGTTTGGAGACTCGCCGGCCGTGGTTGTTCTGCGCCAGGGGAGCGGCCATGGATCGGCATCTCTAGCCGTGCGGCGTCAAGGGCACGCACCTTTGGCTGACATCTACTGACCGCGCTAGAGGGTTTGTACACTAGCAGCGGGAGGCATCATGTCCAACTCGAGTATAAAGACACCGCGACGATCCGCCCTCTAAGGTTAATTCTATTCTTCTCCAGCAGCAGTCTCTTCATCTTCTTGTCCTATTCTCTTCATCTTCAACTCGCCGATTGATTCGTGCAGAGCTTTCCTGTTTTCAATTCTAACTACTATTCACTCCACTCTCTAATCCGACTTCCAACTCCGACTTTTCTTTTAATTGTCATCTTCATCAACCAAACTTTATCAAAATGGTTTCCAAGGCTCTCATCTTCGCTCTCGCAGCCGCTCCTCTGGTTGCCGCCCACGGCAAGCCCGTTATGGCCCAGGGCAACCTTGGTGGCAACGGCACTTCCCTGCCCGACCAGGGAGGTGTCGTTCCTCTCACTGGCCCTAACAAGAAGGTCAGCTCTAGACCGACAATTCCATTCTCACGAATCGACACCGCTAACGAATACATCACAGACCGAAGTGGACACCACCGTCTTCCAGCGCAAGAACATCATGACCGACGGTCTCGGCCGAACCACCGGCGGCGGCAAGGTCAAGGTCGAGGACCTCGACGCTGCCAATGCGCTGTCCGGTGGCACCCTTCCTCAGGTCTCCTCCGTGGGCGGCTCCCTCACTGGTGTCTACCACGTCGTGACCACGGATGGTGCTGGCCCCCTCCGCGCCGTCCTCGACCCCACAGCCACCGGCGCCTTCTCGCAGGGCGTGGAGCTCACCGTCACCCAGCAAGTCCCCGGCAACAACGGAAACATCAAGGCAAACGGCCAGGTCCCGGGCAAGAAGAACAACGCTCGCGATATCCTGGAGAGGGCCATCTTCAAGCGTGCCGCCAACGTCAATAAGGACTTCGTACGTTTCCCTTCCCTGATCCCGCCCAAGACATCAAGACTAACCATTCATACAGCCCATGGCCTTCTCCGTTCCCGACGGTACTTCCTGCACGGGTACCGTTGGCAACCTGCAGAACGTCTGCCTGGTCAAGATCGCCAACAACAACGGCGCCGGCCCCTTTGGTGGCGTCATGGCCATCCAGATCCCCCCCGGCAGCACGGCCGCTGGCGGCGCTGCCGCTCCCGCCGCCAAGCGCGAGGTCGAGTTCGAGGCTTAAGTGGTGGAATCGACTCAGGATTCCGATGGCTTGGGACCCCTGGTGGGCAGTCGATAAGACCAGCCATCAGAGAGGATAAACGGCACATTGTCTAGCGGCAGATTGTACCTGGGGTCCTCGACTCTGCTCTAAAACTTTCCCTTCTGGAACACCACTTTTGAATGAAACTTTACTTGGTCTTATGTCCTAGCTCCGCGCAAAGTGACTCGTGCTTATCGAAATCATGGGGCTTTTCACCAGTGACTCACGGGTAAGGGATGGCTATGTTTGGGAACTATTATTTCACACCCCCCAGGCTGAGCATTTCACATCCCCTCTAGCTATTCTAACCTACTGCTATTTACTTTTAGTACGTTATTCTTATTATCGTCCGTCGTCGTCACTATCGTCCGTCGTCGTCACTATCGTCCGTCATTGTCGCTATCGTCCGTCATTGTCGCTATCGTCCTTCATTGTCGCTATCGTCCTTCATTGTCGCTATCGTCCTTCATTGTCGCTATCGTCCTTCATTGTCGCTACCGGTACTTGTCAGAGGTGGTCAGCTTGGGGGGTGTGAGATAATAGTTCCCCTGTGTTTCCTGAAGCCTGGAGGTGAAAAGTGCCTACTGACTCAAAAACAACGGTTCCTTCAGATGCAGCTGTCAGCACGCTGCATGGCCTCAAACTCTTTGGATTTCAGATCAGGAACTCTCCCATCGGACGTGGTGTTCATGGCACTCACAAGGATGAGCCTTGAGAGAGTCGTCCGTCAGCCAATCACGCATGGGCCGTTTCGTTTTGACTTTGAGGAAAGAGTCGGTCTGTTTGAACGTCTGCGATGAACGAGCAACCTCTCTACGGGGAAACTGGCCGGCCCTGCATGATTTCGGCATTGTTCACATAATACGAGGTCATCGATTCCGCTTGCTGCAGGACCGAAATGACGGTAAAGTTCGGCTCGTGGCTTGATTCGTAAGTCATGGGCCACCGCAATGGCCTGGCTAAAGTGGCCGCCCAAGCTTTTGTTGAAGAGACTTCATCAACGCTTCCGGGACTATGGGATGCGCAAAATGTGTGCGGTGGGATAAAACAACACATGGAGACTTAAACTTTGGTTTTGAAGGTATCGATGACAACTATAGAGAAGAAGAATGCAAAACAGTCAGAGGGGATGACTGCAACCGCCTGCCCCATATTCACATCGAACGAAACATGTCTACATCTAACTACCTACATATGCATCTCAGCTCGATTGAGGGGCACAGAGTGGAATGAAATACCATTTGAGTCTTCATCAGGCTTGTTGAAGAGTCTTATAATAGACACGGTACATGATCCCACAGGGAAGAACCGAACCTCCAAAAACTTAAGTCACGGTATGTAGTTTGTGATAACATTGGACCGAGGGAACCTTTAGCGCAAACTAATCCCCACGGTATACGCCATCAAATCGCCACATCGGACGTTTCTGTACTCTAAATCCTCGAGTTCATCCCGTGTGCACGTCGAGACTCCTTTATCATTAATGATCACGGGATTTCTATTTCGAATAAAGTACGGAGTACTCCGAGCCCCATCGACTACTCACTTTGGGGCTCACAAAACGCGTCAGTGATGTGATGTCCACCAAAGCGCCGCGGAGGGCCGCGGCTCCAGAAACCTCGGCTCCGGTAAGGATGCGGACGGGTCCCCGGGGGGCTGAGTCCCTCGGAGCGGAGCCCGCCGCCCACCTCCCGACGGCTTCGCCTCCCACCTTCCGGAGGGCTTATACCGCGCCCCTTACTACAGTTGCCGTGAAAATTCCATGCTAAGCTTCGACCGCACTCTATTCTTGTGTCTTTAGGAGGCTCAAAGTAACCTAAAAGCTGGGGATGGGGCTGTTAGGCCAATGGGACGTAAGCCAATTACGAATTTCACCCAGCTCGCGGTCCGCAGCATCTCCACAACACTTTATGGATGTTCGGGACGACCGCGAAGGCGCAGGGGACATTCGTAATGAGACATCATGCGATACGAGTAGTCCGGCTTCTTGCCGAAGAGAGAATCACGTCGACTTCACGCACGAGAAGTCGTATAAATAAAGGAACATTCTTCGTGGCAATCGACGATTCTTGCTCATCACCACCACAACTATCACATCAACAACTCCAGGCTTCTTACCTCCGAGTCTTCATCGCTATCACATAACTCTTAACCACTATCCAACTTCAAGTCTCATCTTCTCTCAACCGATCTTCTCATCCATCGTTCAACCCCTTCAACCTCAACTTCACAACCACCGCCACCATGAAGTTCACTACTCTCGCACTCACAGCCCTCTCTCTCACCGCTGAGGTCCTTGCTCACCCCGAGAAGTTGACCAAGGAGACCGTCAAGAAGGAAGCCGCCCTCGCCGGCCGCTCCACAAATAGATGCGCCGCAGCCATCGAGAAGCGCAAGGCCGAGATCATCGCCAAGCGCTCCCAGCGCCTCTACGAGCGCCGCCTCGAGAACGGCGACCTCTTCCCCAACGTCCACGGCGTCTCCAAGCGCAACACCCTGAAGTACACCAGCATCCAGAACAACACCTGTCTCCTCGCCCCGGACACCATCTTCGGCCCCTACGGCGTCGACGGCGAGATGACCCGCCACGACCTCCGCGAGTCCCAGGCCGGCATCGACTTCTACCTCGACATCGGCGTCATCGACATCAACACCTGCGAGGCGCTCGAGGGCGCCTCGGCGTCCATCTGGCACTGCAACGCCACGGGCTCCTACGCCTCCTTTACTGGCATCGACCCTGACACATCCGAGCTGCTGGACGGCTGGAGCAAGCGCACCGACGGCACCACGGACGACGAGACCTTCCTCCGCGGTGTACAGATCTCCGACTCTAACGGCATGATCGAGTTCCTCACGAAGTTCCCCGGCTACTACGTCTCCCGCTCCACCCACATTCACGTTGCCGTCCAGGCCAACGCCACCAACGGCACCTCCTTCAGCCAGAGCGCCGTGCAGCACGTCGGCCAGCTCTTCTTCGAGGAGGACATTTTGTCCCAGGTTTACGCTGTCAGCCCCTACTCCGCCCACCTCGACACTCTCAACCGGACCACCAACGACGAGGACTCGGTCCTGTCCAGCGCTAGTGAGGACGGCTACAGCCCCTTCATCTCCGTCTCCCTCCTCGGCGACAGCATCGAGGACGGTCTTGTCGGCTACATTACCATCGGAGTTAACGCGACTGGTGATGCTGTCGCTACTACTGGCCAGGACGTCAACCCCCAGGGTTGGATCCCCACTGTCTCCGTCGGCACCGCCAAGTTGGCGCAGGCCACCGCCGCCGACCGCGCTGCTGGCTACACCTCTTAAGGCCGTGAAGGCTGTCACCATTGCATATAAAGGAGTTTTGGGCTTTCGGTATTCTGTCATTGGTTCTTCGGAACATGGAAGGTTGGGTGGGGGTGGATGCATAGCAAGGCGTTTGAATTTAGATGGTCGAGATAGCAATACAATTTGAATACGTTTCTGAATCAGTGTGCCTCGTTGAGTTTTCTTGAAACCTCACTCTCAGTGAATTTGTAGTTCCTGCACGCCTGTACCATCGTTCAACCCAGCAGGCCTTAGTATTTCACCGATCCGCAGGACGAATCGGCGGCAGCGGTTCTGGGCGAAGAAAAGGAGGGGCAACTATTTGACAACACCCTACACCGCCCTGAAATATTCTACTAGGAATCATTGTAAAGTTAGGAGAGCGTAGAGTCGAAGCAGACGCAGCGAAGACGAGCGACTACGTTGGTCGACGGAAGCGCCACGATACCTGAATCAGCGAGGTATTTGACGGTCCATATTAATTCAAGTACGCAGGACGCAAAGCGAGTGGTGACTGGCAACTTTCCGGTAAACCAGAGGGGCTTAGATACGAAGAATCTGGCCTGTAAAGTGGACACATGTGCTTGCACT
Source organism: Colletotrichum plurivorum (assembly GCA_014235945.1). Lineage (NCBI taxonomy): Eukaryota > Fungi > Ascomycota > Sordariomycetes > Glomerellales > Glomerellaceae > Colletotrichum > Colletotrichum plurivorum. The sequence continues at coordinate 15,388 of WIGO01000172.1, forward strand.
CATGTTAATGGTCAACCCGTTGCCTCGTCAGTCATATTTCTTCAAGTCAGGTACTCAGGACGTTCTCATTCAGTTGGGAAGTCAGGATTGTGGCTATTTTCTGCAGAACAATACACTTCAGAAGACTCAAATACTTTCCCGGGAAGACTGCTTCTCTCTTCCATCAACGACCGCCTACCTAAGTAATGGCACGTCGTGACCGTCATCCCTACCGGAGACGAAGTGGGTCCCGGAGCCAGCTCCGTATCGGCCCCACTCGGCAACGGTGGAGAGGACCGATCGAGAGACTACAGGAACTGCATGAATCAGAGAGCACAGAGCTGAGTCGACTTGCAGATACCCGAACAGTTTCATCACTCACCTTACCTTCCTACTTCGTCGCTGTAAGATCGCGGGTGCCAGGGCATTCGCGGCCCTGGTGACTGGAGCAGTAGCCGGAGAAAACGGGGGAGCCGTAACTGTGATTCGCTACGCATGAATTGAAGCGGGCCTGTCTACCGCGAGGGAAAACTTCGAGCAACTGGCGAAGTAAATTCCGCCATAAAAAGACAGTCCCCACCGACAGTTGGCTCGTGAAGCTGCCAGATTTTCCAGCTCAGGGGCATTGGGGCTCAATCGGTCTTCTACTCGGCCCACGATCCTGAGCCATAACACCGCGTACACTCAGTCGCATCAAACCTAATTCCCGTGGTGTCATCTCGAGTCCGTGTCTTCAGGAGCAATGACGATTAGTCTAGCGGACCCGTCCACCAGCGGTTCTTCTTTGCTATGATCCTCGCGGCGCTGACGGGTGCTGCCCATGCTTGGCGTAGTTCCATGGAAGTAGACAGTCATAAGTGGCTTTTGACCGTTGCTTCCAACTACACGGTGAACATCACCATCGGAATGGTGATCCTCGGCTAGCTCAACGAACCACTATCTGATGAACTTGAAGCTGCAACCATATACACCATCGTCTATACATCCTCGCGTACACAGCCCTTCCCGGGTCGTTGTCAGATATCTAGACATGGTACCTAGCCGACGACGACTGTCATCAACATCCCGCGATGCAAGCAAGATTACAAGTAGTCAGGTGCCGGGAGCATTGAAACCCTGAGCAGTCCGACGGCTGCTATGACCAACGCTTGACGGTAAGTACGATCTAGATAATCTCCTCTCCGCCGGATGGTACCCTTGTGGGGGAGTCTTGCACGACCATGGGAACCAGTACAGTCAGCCGAAGCGTGTTAGGGACGACGATTTTGAAAGGGTTTCACGTCAAGATGCCTCGGAGAGCTCTGTACACGAGCGGGTGTGTCCGGGGATGAAACATCCCGACCCCTCCCTGCGCGCTCTATGAGCAACTCCGCAATCAAAATAATCACATACGACCATACCCACTGGAGAACTCGGGATCCCGTCCGCTCTCCCATAGATAAGCCAGTGAGGGCCGGATTAGTAGTTGGGTCGCTGATGACCAGCGAATACCTGGTGTTGCATGTCTTTTGCCTTTTGACACCATCGTCTTTTTGTTGATTTCATGCTGTCCGAGCCGGCAGGCGTGCGTGCGAACTTGCGCTCCGACTCAGTCTGCTCGCAGGAGTACTTGAGTATAACCCTCAATTCCAGAATCTGATTCCGACAGCGACAGCCTTTGACAGCATGGGCAACTAAGCCCATGCTAAGGCAGCCTCTTCTTTGACTTGAGAAAGGTTGGCTCCAGCTTGGGTCCAACTTGGACGATCAGGGCTGATGGGGGACACATCAGCTGGCAGCCCGGTGATTCGGACGGCGCAGTCCTCCAACAGCAAGCCAGAGGCTCGAACAGAACGCAGACAACTCTTTCAGAGCTTGACTCGATCCCAACCAGGAAACCTGGAACTTCCCTCCGATGTACCGTAGAATCCACAACGACGCAGTCACAGAACCTGCGCAGCCAAAATAATGAAGCCATCTCGACTCCGGCTTGGCCATCGAGTCACTTAACCGGAGATTCCGCAAGTCGTCTTCCAACGACCCGAACCCACCCACATTCGCCAAGCGGGGCAAGCCCTATCTCTTCCGGCACCAAACCAAAGCAAACATCGACAAAAAGTGAAACTGAATCGTAATATAGCCGAATGTTGACAAGAGTGGGATTCGAACCCACGCCAATTACTTGACTAGCAAGTTCTGTAGAACCTGAAGCTAGCGCCTTAGACCGCTCGGCCATCTTGCCATGATACTTGGTTAACGATGCGTGCCCTAGGTGGGGATGTCAACCGTGTGGTCCACCGGTGGATCGATCGGACCGCGTGGGGCCACGGCGTTGACAGCCGTCACGTGGATGGCAAGTCCCCCGCGTGGATCGCGAGGAGCAAAACGTCCGGGTCCGAAAGAAAAAGGGTCCAGGACTCCAGAAAGGGTCCAGATATAAACCCCTAGCGCAGTGCCCTCAGCCGCCGCGATGCAACCCTGCGGGACGACATAGATGAGGGAGATCCGCACGTGGCCTGTCGTTGCCCTTGCCGGCCCGCTTCGACGTCCAGTTTCCTCGCAACGTGGGGGCTTAAAAATTCAGTTGAAGCCCGCAGTGTCGATCAGGAATCGGACTGCGGTTTGAGGAGATTGGTTGAGACGAGGAAGCAACAGTCGAAGCTGGATGGCGCAAAGTGACAGCGTCGATCCTTTGCAAAGACCTCGTTACGTGGCGATGGAGTGCCTGCCAACGTCGGCCCGGGTTGACCGCAGACTCATTCCCGTCAAACACTTGTCAGACAGGGATCGCGTGCCAGGTGGGTGGTCTGTCGCGGGGACTCGCCGCGGCTCCATTCGCAGCAGCGGTGAAATGGCGCCTTCCACTAACCAGTAATGGGGCAGTAGGGTCACCCGATGAGGACTCGACTTCGAGCAAGCTCTGCCTTAGTCTTGGGCAGCGGGGAGCAGGTTGAGGTTGCCCGGGCATCCCGTGGTAGTTGTCGGTGATGCTGAGGGTATCCGTGGTGTTTGTTCCATGGGAGTGTTAGATGGAACCTAGATGGTCGGCCGAAAGATGCGTTCAATAACCGACAACGTTGACCACACAGGATCGAAGATCAGTTCAGTCGCATGCCAAGTCGCAAACCAGTCCAGGCCAGGATCGGCCGTATCCAGATGGGCTTCCAGTTCGTCTCCCCACAGCCTCAAGTCGTGCAACAACAAAAAGCTTGTCGGGGGAGAACCAACAATCTTCGATTTCCATCGGAAAGTTGGCATGCCCTTGCGGCTCGGTCTGGTGGTGCGCAGAAAGGTTGGCGGCGACCCAGAACTTTGGGTTGTTCCACACATGTTTGCAGGGCTGTGTGGCAAGGTCGATAATTCAATGCTCCAACACCCTCGTTCTTCCTGCTCCTGCCAGATGCGCGGGAGCCCCGCACATCACTGAGATCGGACTTGAGATCAGTCGTTTTCCAGTCGACAAATGTAACGGGCCAGAACAATAAGCTTATTCGTAGCAAAGGTCCGGAGAAGAGGTCCGGAGGTACACCCGCCAGTGATATACACAGCCTAGTGTAGGTGAGTCAGGGGCAGTCAGGCATTGAATGGCACGCAGGATCACCAACAGGCAACCGTCTAAGCGAGGGGAAGTGTGATAGCCGGAACATCCAGCCCCGGGGCGCGTGACTCTTGTCCCTAGTAGGCAGACCAGCTTGCCGAGCTGCTGGAAGTTGGAATTGGTCGAGGACAGCTCGCGTGGACAGGGGCAGCAAGAGTTGATGTGGCTACACGTAGCAGTCCGGCGTGTTCTCGAGGGGGCACCACCGGGGTGCAGTTGACGGCCGTATGCATGCGTCCCTTGGTCGAGGATGGGGTGCAGCATCTTGTCACACTCCCCTCCATGTCGTTTTCCGCTCCACATGGACGAGAGGTCGGTGGTGCCGTGGGTTATGGCGGACTTGGCCCAGGGAAGCTCTCAGATCCGCATGATTCCCAAGATGCGAAAACATGGCGGCAATCATGGGAATCTGTTGAATTGCGCAGGCAGGCCTGGATCGCGAATTTGTCAAAATGTGACCCTTCCTCACCCCGGTCCGTGGCAGTGGCTGAACTGACGATCAAAGGTCGTGCAGGTTGGCAGGGGACGGTGTACAATAGGCATGCTCTGTGCTGCGGCAAAGGGGGTATCCGTACCTGAGCAACTGAGGTCTCTCTGGAATTCGCGTGTAGGTTGGAGGCTGCACGAAGGGTCCTGTGCCCCCGATCCACGCTAACGATGCGGCTCGTCGAGATCGAGAGGCGAACCTTAAACCATCGCCCACGGACCACAGTGGCTGATTGGCTGGAACTCTCTTAGCGCCGTTTCTCGCGGCAATGGCGACCTTTCGGCGCCGGCTCCGGCGCCGAAAGGGGGAAATGCTCCACGCGGCGGGCCGTTCATTCATTCTTTTTCGGCTCTGCCCGACCGTCCCAACCCGCCGGCGATCGTCCGCACCGGCCCCATCTGCCTCCGACGACACTTCAACGACGCTGCGCCGGGCCGGATGACGGCCGGAGCCTGCCTTTCCATGCTTTCGTCACAGAAGCCGAGTCTCGACCGAGGTGGCCAAGTAAGGATTCGCAGTGTCCAGGGCTCATGCAGGCCTGCCTTGCATTTCGTCATAGTCGTACCTGATGGAAGCGCGACGAAATTTCTGCCCGCCAGGACCCTTCGAAAAAAACAGCGAAAGAACGCAACGGCAGAGGGTGGTGAGGGGGTGTGTGACCGGGGCCCGTGCCTGAATGACATATGCGGAGTACGTACTGGAAACAGCAAAAGATCTTCGTGCTGTTGTTGACTAGGTACTATGTACAGTTCGTGGATGGCGTGGTGGCAACGAAGGTCGCACCATGACGGAGCGAGCAAAGACGTCGGGCTTCCTTCCTTCGTTCCCGTTCAAAGCGATAGCAGTCAGACGATGACGTGCCCAGGTGCAAGGGTTGGACCGCCGATCCAAGGTGCGAAAGCCTGCGATGATGGAAGAGAGGGAACAGTGCAGCCAATCATGGAGCGGGGAGAAAAGAGGGGCGCATGTCGGGCTTCACTCCTAGACCGTTGACTGGATGAGAAGTGTACCACGACGCCGTTTAGGGCCTGGCCGTGACGGGAAGGCGGGAGGTTGAAGGGTCCTGGTGCAGTTCCAAGGACAGAGAAAAACTCAAGTCAGAACTGGGAAGTTGATCGACAGGCATCGAGGACCCCTACCAGCCGGGTTGCGGTGAGCTGACGATCCTTGGTTGGGAAACGTGAATAGCCTCGTAAATTGTTGCAGGTGGTGGTAGGTGCAAGCAGCGCATGGTTTTCGGGGGGGGGGATGGTTGGAGAGGGTAAGAGGGCGGAGTGAAGCATCGGCGATGAGGGAAAGTTGGCATGAAATGCTTCGCAGCTGTGCGATTAGTATTATTATTTGAATGAGATAAGATAGTTCGGACAGAAGCCATGGCGCCCGGTGTTGAGTCCCTCGGTCGGGTCGATGACACAGCAAAAGCGAGATCGCAGGCTCACGGGACTGCGGATTCTGGCCAGCGTAACGGACCGTATTGTGGTCCGTGTGTCGACGCAAGGGCTCGAGATTGGCTACGGCTGACGACCCCCGGACACGGTGGACTCTCCGTTGACGAAAGCACAACGACACGACGACCATGCCAACGGTGGCTGCAATGCACCGCACCCGCGTCTACCGTCGCAGAGGAGATTGATGTCGGCAGGCACTTTGTCAGGTAGAGATGAAGCAGCCCCCGACGAGATCGTGATCCGGAAGGGTTCCATGCGGCGGCGGCGGCGACGACGACGGCTTTTGGGGCCGAGCGGAGTTGTTGCAGTAGGGTTGACCCTGACGTAAGCAGATACTAATTGATACCTGGGTAGGTACCTAGCGTATTCCATCCCATCTTCGACCGACGGTTTCGCTGCAAGGCGACGGAGTGGAATGTTGCCGGGTTCGTTGTTGCCTCGGTGAGGTAGCCCCATGTTGCTCAACCTCTTTTCATCCGTGATGGTCAGTCCTGATCAGCCCCAATCACCAGTAAAAGTTCGAGGACACGTTGTGACAGGTACGAAGTAGGTAAATTGAATGTCGAGCTGAGCAACTGTGGTCGAGCTTGCAAAGGATCGACTCCCCAAATTCTTCAGTGAGAGTGTGGCACACCGGGTGCTCTTGCCGGGTGTCGGTGTCAGTGCTGGTGTCGGGGCTGATTGGAGCCAGCTTCAGAGGCCTGAATGCCTGCCACCTCCCTGAAGCAAGCCTGCAAAGCACAGTCTGGTCTCGGTTCTGGCAGTGAGAGGAGTCTCGTCTGGTGTGAGAAGGAGAGAGGTTCTAGGTGAGTCCATCAGAGGGGCTCGGCACACCACCACCAAAAAAAACGACCCGCGTGCCGTGCGTGGTGTGTGGTACGTCCAGTGGTGCTTGCCGCAACAGCCAACTCGCACCTGCCTTGCACTCGGTAGGTACACTAGGTATGTAATAGGTACACACCTTTTCTTCAGCCCACCCCTAAGACCATACGCCCCACTTTCCCCTTCGATTGACTCTCGATCCCAAGAACCCTGCCAGAACCTGGAGATCAGACCAAAGAGCTCTCGAGCTGGTGTGGGGCCGCACCTGCCACCTGCGCGTGGGGAACTGGCCAGACCTCTCAAAACGTTTCGCAAGCTTGAACTCGACTCTCTCTCACCACTGCGCTGGGTACGTACTCATCAGCCCTCCTTCGCTCTTGCCCTCCACCATGGCCACTACGCTGTACTCTTTCTCTCCCACCCGGTCTCTCCTGCTGTTTCCATTCCCTCGTCGTCGTCGCCGCTGCCGCGCTGAGGTCCGGCGACGCGGCGCACCGGCTCTGTAGGGCGTGTACAATTGAGGTTCCCGTCACTCCTTCCTTGCCTCCCACCCATTCACACCCCACTCTCAAATGGCCCGTGTAAGGAAGGTACGGTATTGATTGACGGGAGTGTATCTGTACCACCACCACCTCTACCAAGCACCGGCCGGCCCTCAGAAGCTCTTCCACTCGTTTCCTGGGCTTTTACCCAACATAGATTGGCCCTGTATTGACCGATTTTGCTGTTCGTCGGAGGGGGCGTGGAGACGAGTTCCCATCTCGTTCCGCCGCCTAGACCGACCTTCCCTCCTGTCCTCTCTCACATTTTCGCCTCCCGCCAGCGTCGAGATTTCGCATTTCCAGCATTGAAGTCCAAAATCGCATTGGTTTTCCCCATCAGCGCTCATTCGCGCCTTCCGCATCGAATCTCTCGACACATATCCGTCTTCACGCGAACTGACAGACCCGCGGCACACACACAACACCAACGATCCACCCACCGGGAGCCCGCCTTCGCCCTTGACCAGCTTCACCTTCGCATCGCGCGAGGCCGCCCCTCCCACCGCAACCAGTTCGCCCTCTTTCTAGCAGATTCTCGAGTCGGGAACCGAGTTTTTGTTCGTTGTCGTGCCTCACAGTTTATGATCCTGGACTGGAAAGCGTCCTCATTCTCACCGTGATTCTTGGCTTCCCACCCGGGCGCGGAGTCGAATCTTTTCCCACGGGACCCCACCGCGATTACCCACACGCACTGGTCGAGATCCTTCTCGCCGCCCAAGGACCGAATCTATTTCTTCACTCTGCGACGACAGACCAAGGTCCGACGCCTGGAGAGAGAGAGAGAGCCGTTGCAGGCGTCGCTCGCCCAATCGCCCGTTCGACCACAACTCGACGTCGTTCGTGCCGTTTTTCTGCGGACTCTATGTGGTAGTACACGGTTCGTGGTTGTTTACACCCACCAGCTCCGCGATCCTCGGCGGCACAACCCAATGTTCTTGTGCCGCTCGCTCTCGACCTTCTGAGTCGCTTGTAGCAATCATTATCTGAGGCGCAGGTTTCTCCTATTATTGTAGGTGTTACCCTCTCACAGTGCTGGCTTCTGACGAAGGCTGTCGTCATACCTTACTCCTGCCATTCGATCGATCGATCGATGCTTTGGCCAATCATAGGCCATGCCCGGCCTCGCCATATACAGCCTTCCACCTCGATAATACCAGAATGCTGAGCCTGCTGAGCCTATTCTAATATCCCCGTCACTGATAAGCTGTCCATTCACCAGAACCTAGTCGCCCTCATCACGAACTATACCATCTGACTACACTTCCACTTGGCCGAGTGGAAGCATAACCGACATCACGGCCACTACCACGACGACTAAGACGCCCCCAACCCCATGCTGCGCTTCTCGTAGCAACACCAACAAGCAACTTTCACAGAAACACTCTGGCCAACGTCTACATGCCGCCATCATGTCCGACGCGAACCCCACTTCTCACGGCACGCAACCGCCGACGTCGCCGAAAGGCCATCCACTTCCACGACGTTCATCACCTCAACACTCAGTAACACTCCAGCATCACCGCCTTGCTCGTGAGGCCAGCGCGAAGGCCGCCTCTACGCGGGCCGCTGCTGCCGCCAGTTCAGGCTCCTCCTCCTCGCCACGTAGGCATTCTTCGGGTGAGAGCCATAATACTGGCCCCAGCGATCCCAAGAAATGGTTCGACCAAAACAACGAGAACCCGGCCGCTGCTTTTTCCAATGCAATGGATGGTAAGTGCAATGACACCCTCGGTCGTGGTGATGGATCCTCTAACCAAGACACTTAGTCGACCCCCCTTTCTTTCAGAAGGAGAGCGATTCTTCCAACGAGGACATGGCGAAACCGACCAGCTATCCCGCGCATCTACTGAAGCCTCCCGTCACTGGCACATTGAAGCCCAGTGCGACGCACAGCAGCAGCGCCGACGACTACCGAAGTGTCATCGACGACTTGACAGTTGAAATTAAGAGACTCAAGGATGAGCTGAAGAGGCATAAGCAGAAGGGTCCGGAATTGCTGAAGAGGGACAAGCTTTTTGAGATCAAGGTTCACGGGCTGCCGAAGCGTAAGAAGAGGGAGCTGGAAAGCACACTTCGCGACTTCGCTTCCGGTTTGGAGAGCAGTACGCCGAGCGCCGAGGCATCGTCGGCACGCAAAAAGTCGCGACACACCACTCGCCTCGAATCCGGCTCGGGATCCATGTCCAAGCACGCATCGTCCTCATCCGGCTCTCACTCCCGACCAGTCGATTCCGCCTACGCCTCGATGTCCACCGGCACCGGGGCAAACTCATCTGGAACGTCCCTCGCACGACCCTCGATCAGTGCGAGGGCAAGATCCTCTGAACAGAAGGTGCAGAGCTACCTGAAGGACATTCCCGAAGGACTGTATCCACGCCATATGGTCATGACGGATAAGGATAAGAAGAAGCTCATTGTGCGACGCCTCGAGCAAATCTTCACAGGACGCATCACTGGCCGCAGCCTCACTCGCAACCAACCCAAGTCCGCGGCATACATTGCCCCGATGGCCCCCATCATGGTGGAGCCCGCGACTGGGAACACAACCACAAATCACGGCCCTCAGAATATTTTTCTAGCACAGAATGAGCCTTCGCGAGAGGCCCGTATCCTTGCATCAGAGGGCAAAAAGGGCCACTCGAAAGATGCTACGTCGACGTCGAATTCCAACGAGCAGCCCGACTCGGGTGGTAACTCTGCCGTCACGAATGAAGCCAGCAGGTCGCCACCTGATGCCCCACCCCCGGAACAGCGCCCCACACGGCCCCGAGATCTCGACCCGGATCGCCTGCAAAACCCGACCGAGAACATGGACTACATCCGGCATTTGGGGCTCGCACCACCTCACCTAACCGGCCTTATGAGTCACGCCGATGTCTCTCCTGACGCCGATGGCTGGGTTTACTTGAATCTGCTATGCAACATGGCCCAACTTCACATGCTCAACGTCGCGCCTGATTACATTCGCAGTGCAGTTAGCGAGAAGAGTACCAAGTTCCAGCTTTCGCCGGATGGCCGTAAGATCCGATGGCGCGGCGGAACAGAAGGCACAAGGTTCAGCAGCGACAGCTCTGGTGACGTGTCACAGACGAGTCGATCAGACGAGTCCGAGGGCATTCAAGACGATGGCCAGAAGAAAAAGCGCAAAATGTTGCAAACGTCGAAGAGCGGGGAGTACTCCATCTCGTCAGGCAAGAACGCATCCGACCAATCCAAGCTGGAGCAACACATGTCGTCAGCGGAGAGCTTTCACTATCAACCCCTGTTTCTGCACCAGTCGTCTTCAGCCGAGCAAACCTCCATGGATGACACCGGTTCGTCGTTCGGTGCCGGGGAAGAAAGCAACAACGGCGAGTCGCGATGGGGAAATAGCGGATCCGGGTCAACGCGCCGAAAGAGGCGGCGTTTGGACGGGGCTATCATCTACTACAGCGGCGCTCCGTTCTGTACAGACTTGTCCGGAGATCCCGGCGACGCGTCTCCTTCGGACTATATGACTTCGGATGGTCAGGACCAACAACTGTCTGCTAGCAGCGTTTTCCTTAGACCCGACCCCCCTCATCGTACGGCGTCAGGTTCGGCGCTTCCGTACCGCCCGTTGAGCGACGGCAGAAAGGTACCCAGCGTCGCGGTCGGAACCGAGACCGATTCGGAAGGTGATATCGACATTGAGGCGGATTTTCCTTGGTCCGACGCATCCCAGACAACACCCCCGAGTACTCTTGATGCATGCGGTCTCGGCGGCGTCATTCCAGACGATCATTTTGTGGTGGTTGCCACCACTAAGCGGCCAAAGACGGATATTGTAGCGGCGAATTCTTCCAACCTGAAGCCTGACGATATCCCTGCCCTGGTTAGCAGAATCACGTCCCCCATGGGATCTCAAGATGGAGCAGCGCTGCCCACGCCTCGCGGCCCACCACCCCGGGTTAGCATCCAGTACACGTCTCGGGCAGTGAAGAAATTGGATCCTGCGCCGCTCCCCCCGCCGGGCATGTACTACGCTTTCGACAGTGATTCGTCCGACACTTCCGACTCCGATGAGGACTCTGAGATTGACGAGGTCCCAGCGTCCAAGGCTGTTGTTGGCAACCGAGTCTATCCCCTCGTGTTTGAAAACACATACCCTGACGACGAAGAGATGACTAGCGGAGATGAGGAAGGCGAGGAACCGGATGACGACGATGAACCGGTGGACGACTTTGGAGAAGACAGCAGCGAGGAGATCCAGATTCCAGTCCCTCGAAGGGACGCTCGCCGTACCAGCAGTAGTAGCGCCGTTGCTGCCGCCGGTACCGTCAGAGGACGCAGCAAGAGTCTGAGTGTCGAGCTGCCCGTCGCCACCGGCAGCTCAGTCGCCACTGCTGGCGGTGCTGAGAGTGGCTACAGCAGTGGCCGCGAAGAGAGCGGTTGAGACCGAATGCGTCGCGGCAAGGTTGGATCCCGCCGTGAGATGCACGACTTTTTGTGGAAGGAATACCTAATCTGCTTTGTAACACTTTGGATATGACATCACTTGACGGAGCATTGCGAGGTGTTTTATCGGAAAGATTGTTCAAGAACATACCCGGGGACTATTGGAAAATCGCATATCTATTATTCCAAATCTGAGCATTCACATGGGAAATGGGGTTTCTTTTCTTGGGTTGACGAGCAACGAAGCAGGGGCTAGTACAAAAAGCAGTCTGTCATGGGGGTTTTGGGGAGTTTGGACGGCGATGATTTCAGAGGCAATGATACCCATTTCCGCATATTCTTCGGATCTCTCTGTGATGCGTTGCGAGTAGCCTGTCGCAAGACCGGAGTGCTGTTGACATCGTCCGTTCGCCGTGCGTCCATGCATTACCCCTCAATCTCGATGCCCGGGCGTAGGTTATGTTCCATGCCTCTGTCCGTCCCATGATGCAGGTGAGGGGGCGCTCGACCCGATGCCTCGGATATCATGCCCGAGCATCTTCCCGGCCGTGCCTCTCCAGTGCCGGGCCGGGCTTTAAGTGGGGCAGCGCGGAACACCACCACTCCCAGCCCGGTTCGTCTGCGGCCTGGTTCCGGCAAGAACCGACTACACATTATCACACACTGTCCGATACTGGTAATGACATCGAGGAGTCTCGTCAAGAAAAGAGATCCATCACATTTTTCATCGCGGCTCCACGGATGGGGCGTAACCGGTGCACCTTCCCAAATGGAGCCAGCGGGCACCTGCCCTACCCTGCCCCCAGCTCCACCCAAACCAACACAAAGCTCCGCAACGGCAGTTGTCATCAACAAATCACATCCGATATGGTGTAGTGGCCAACATGATGCCCTCTCATCCTCCAGTGAGAGGTTAGGCATAGCCCCGAGTTCGATTCTCGGTTTCGGAACAACCCTTTCTTTTTACTTCTTCCCTTAATTTTTTCATCCTCCCATGTTTAAGAAGTGTGTGCTGGACAGTTGTCGTAATTGTATTTTATATATTTTTTTATTCTGACGAGGACAATTGTTTCTATACATGAGATTATGTACGTGTTCTGGCTATTGAGTGAGAAACGAAACCGATAAGCTGGTGAGCTTGACGGCATCCCAGGACCAACTTATGCGTTACGGCTATGTCTCTAGCTGCGTCGTTCACCTCCCCCATTGCGGGCAATAAACCTTGCATCTCGAAAAGTAGTGAATAGCTTTCAAGGCCGCGTCGCCCAATCCCATCTGTCGACTCAGCTGTCGGAAGACGTCACGACACGAAGCCCATGCCCGACTATAGTGGCCGTCTGGCTCTGATACTGGCCCGTCCATTCCTTCGACTCTCACATTCGGTACTTACACTACGACCATTAAAGATCAAAGAATGTTCTCCGTCATTTTGTCTTCTGGCACACTAGTCCGAACTCGTGAGATGAGCCGATGGCCGCAAGCATGTGTCGTCTCCCCGTCCAACCAAGTCCCATGTTACTCCTCGGAAACCCTGGATAAACGTTTACCAGCCGGCACTTATACCCTAGGTAGCTCGGTATATGCACAAAAGGGTCATCGGCGACCTCCTTCGAAGAATTCCCCACTTCGGCTCTGAGTCCCGGGCAGCATCATACAACATCTAAATCCTACGAGTCCCCAGATGGGCTCCAACCACTCCAAGAAAGGCAGGTAGACTTATCAGATCGCATCATAAGTGGATCGCGATCTGTTCACCAAAGCTCCTGACTCATGGAGTTCGTCATTCCTCGCGGAATTAGCTACACCGTTACCCCGGACTCGATCGGAATTATACACCGAGGCCTGTCTACGTTGCATTGTCGAGTAGATTGACGGATGCAACGGGTGATTTCATGATGCATTCCAGGGGGTCTTCTGGATATTCTGCAAGAAATGCTTTGATGGATTGATTGTTGGTGGCTTATTCGCATTCGGATTCAGTCGACTTGCGTATAAGTATCTCCAAAGTTCAACCCATTCCCACCGCTCAAAGTATCGACAACTCTTCAGCTCTTGCCTCGAACGTAACCAACTAACACAATGCGTGTCCTCTCGCTCTTCTCCGCCGGCCTCTTCGCCGTTGGGTCAGGAATCCCACAACCTCCCCCGCGAAACAAGCCCTCCCTGGACTAACCCTTCGCACAGCGCTCTCGCCCAGAACTCCATTTCCTGCTGCAACCAGGCCGATCAGACCAGTGCCTGCTGCGTTGGCGGAGGATACTTCGACGGCGTAAGTTTCACTCGACGCGACTGGTGACTCGTGAGGCTAACCACATGGACTCAATAGAAGGAGTGTTGGACGACCCAAATCGGTCCTTTCCGGACCTGCTGCGAAGCCGAGGGAATCGATATGTGTACTTAGATCAAGGTCTTGATCTAGATATTTACATCACCCATGAATACAACATCAGACTGATTTGTGCCAAAGCGAGTCCATTGCATGGCGCAAAGAGTAGAAGCCCTCGAGAAAGATATGTGGCTGCCTTGTGTGCCCACTGTGAGGAACTCATTCAGAGTGTCTCCCGTAATTGTTCCGTCTCTTTTATTCGTCGTCGGAAGATGGCGAGTTATACCGTGATTCAGATCCAGACGAGTCTAAGCTTTCTTGATCCCATTCAGAGTTTAATGCATTCTTTCCCTTTCCATCCATTCCCTGCTGCTCCAACTCGCTTAGGCCCAGAGCGTTGAGCGCATCGACATCCGGATCCCTCGTGATGGTCCAGGGCAGTGTCTCCGCCGGAAAGGATTCGGGTAGTCGGATCTTGTAAACGGCAAAGCGGAACCTGCCTATAGTCGCTGTAAGGACAATCAAATCCTCCTCGGCCGTCGTCGTCGCAAACTCCGAGTTCGATTCTCGATTTCGGAACAACTGTTTTCTCTGTGCAGTTTCCTATTTTGTCACCTAATGTCCAACAACTATATGCCAGCTAGCTCGGCGTCTCTTCACAATTATTTTGCTCGGCGCAAGAAGTCTGCGATGCCCGGATAGCCAGATGAAGACGCCCGGTTGGCAAAACTCTTCTCAGGTTGATTCCTGAACGGGTTCCGCTCCTCCTCAGGCGATGACGACGCCCGGTTGGCAAACCTCTTCTCAGGCAGATTCGTCAACGAGTTCTGCTCCTCCTCAGGCGATGACGAGCGATACGATACAGTCGGGCGTATGGTTCTCGTCTGTTCGTTGGACTCGCTTGGTCCCGGGACGTAGAACGCGTCGGCATGCCCCTCCTGCTCGATGGGCAAGGGCAGTGTCTTGGCCAAAAGCGCTCTGGGCAGCCGGATCTTATACACGGCAAAGCGGAACTGGCCTATAGTAGCTGCAAGGACCAGAAGGTCCTCGTCCGTTATCACTAGCGCAAGCACGGAGTTCTTGTCTAGAGGTGGCAGAAGCTCCGCCAACTCCACGTGCCAAGAATCTGTCTGCGACTCTCCTTGATACGCCAGTAAGTTGGTTCGGTAACCGAACTCCGATTCCCTCGTTTCTACTGTGAGCACGGCGCTACCGTAATGCCCAACCACACCTAGTAGGTGTTGATCAACAAAGCTGCTCCTCGAGAATGCGATGCGACTGGTTGTTGTGCGACCGTGGAGAAGTTCTGTGGAGAGTCGCCTGTTCTGAGCTATGGTGAGGCGGGTTATGTGGCTAGGAACGACGGGCAAAATGGTAACCTGATCAGAAGGTTGTAGTTTCTTTATGAAAAGATTAGCAAGCAGGTACCGTCACCCTTCGAGATTCATTACAGACCTGCCGTGTTGATGGCAATATGCCGCAATTACGGCCTAGTTTGACTAGGGAGTAATACACTACCGCCGCGTGTGCCGGTCTGTTGTCTGCCGATTTCGAACGGATCACCACATAACCATCCCCTAAATCATTAAGTGTCAACTGCTCAACCTCATCTGTTGGAAAATTCCAAGAGATACAGGACCCGGGATTAGAATAAGAAGATTTGTTCATCCTTTAATATGTTAGTCTTCGAGAGGGTCGGCCGTGTGGAAGTGCTTCTGGATGACTACCCACCTGATGAGTGTCTCTGTAGGAAAAGAGAATACCTGACTTCCTTCAACGCTGCTCTCGACGCCATTCAATCCCGAGACGAACGCCACTGTTTTTTCGTCAGGAGATATGGCCACTTTGTGCACTTTTGGCCACGACAAATCCACGCGGTCCCAAACACCAAGGTCGGCGCACGTGTTTTTGCCGGCATTCAAGTCAAATATATAGCACTGGACACCGGTGATTAGCGATCAGACTGCTCGAATGGCTAATGGATATCTCAGAGCTGCTTTGCATGTCGCTTACGTTGAAGAAGGTAGCGCTTGTTGAGGCAACCAGATAGTTCGTCCCGATCTTGACGTTCACCCACGAACGCTCGAATTCTGGATTTAGGTGAAACTGTCCGGTCATGATGAAAGTATGGTCATTTGTAGTGTAATGAAGACCAGATGCAAAGACCATCAACTTCGTTTTGCTCCAGAAAACCACTTTTCTTCCATCCATTGAGACCTCGCACCCTTCTAGCACGTTGGAGGACTGGTGTGGTAGACGACCCGCACACACTGATCGAGCACACTGCACATCCCAGGAGCTTAGCTGAACGCGAGCAACAGTAGGACTGGTGGCGTGAATCAGCCTTGGTTCAAATCTGAATTCTGAATTTGGTGTCTGTAAACAATAAAGATGCGCTTACGTTCGGTTCATTTGGTATGTTTCTAGACTTTGCTTGTTGGGTACGACGTCGGGTTGGTGTGGGTTTTCCATGTATAAAAGAGGCAAGTGGTAGTACTTGAACTCGAGGGGCTGTTTTTCGACAGCGGTAGAGTCCGGCTTTGGGCGAACCAGAAGATTTGATGAATGAATGGTGCCGATAACGGTCACAGACGGGTCTCTTGGTAGAAACGGAAGCATGGCCACGGGGACAGAAACCAAGAGGACGGTTGAATCGCTCGAGAACCCCGCCTCAACCTTGACAGAATCTACGGGAATCGGTAGAGACCCGAGCCAATGAGAAAACAAATCGACCCGAAGAGCTTCGGGATCCATGTCCTCCAAGAGACGGAAACTGAGAAGCAGTCTTGGGTGGCGAGGGGAACTCGCCTTCTGTGGCACGGGAAGACGGCCTGCATCGTCAGCATCATCCCAAGGACCTTTTCGTGCGGGAGTAGGACAGCGAGAAAGACATTCGTCTGATGATAGCTAGCTTGATCTGAGCGGCGTCCTCGTCTGAAAGTGTCCTTATGGTGGTTGGCCGAAAGTAGTATATCCCTAGGATACGCAGGGTCTTGGCTGAGAACGAGGTGTACCGGAAGTTCTCTGGGGGCGTAATCAGCTGGCTTGGGCTGACTTTGAATATCCTGGTAGATTCTTCTGTACAGATAAGCTGATAAGAAAGAAGGTAGGCTCCGCATTATCTTCAGTTGTCGAATGAGGACTTCAATGAAGCTGTTCTGGCTCATGCGGCAGGCAACAGTGTTGAAGGAACAAGCAGCGATCAGACTTGTGACGCCGTTTCCGCCATCAAAACTAGAAGTTGCCGTTCTGCAGCAGTCGAGGAGGATGAGCACATCGACGGGTGCTTCTTCCAGTAGACTCTGGATCGCTGGCCATCGAACTCTGGATGGGCGACTTTGTCGAGAATCCCCGCCCCTTGCCATCCATATCAACTCTCCTTGCTCACTCAAACAGGCCGGGCCAGTGTAGAAAACGATCCGGAGATGCATTTGATTGTCATCTTCTACGAGCCCGTACATTTTCCTGTATACTTCCTGGTGGCTCTTCTTGCTGATGGGTATAGCCCAACGCTCAACGTCGAAATCATAGTGCTTAGACAGGAGATGTCCCAAGTCGTAGACCCTTTGAATTATGTCGAAAGATTCGTTTTCCCAGTGTAGCAGAAGCACCGATACGCAGGCGTAATTGGATTTCCTATCGGTAATCATAGTGGCTTCAGCAGCTTTCTGGAGCTGCATCCCGAAGTCCTCGAGCTGCCGATGGTACATCAAGTGACCGAGATCATGTTGCACTCGATCCCTCGATAAAAGCTCAGATGGCTTATCCGGTAAATTCTGCGGCTCATAGTCCAGATTCAAGGACGCAGCATCATTGAAAAGGGATTCGGGAGTCTCTGTTTGGGGTCTCCCGTTGGCTTTGACGGAAGACTGACGTAGTGACTCCGGATCTCCGATTTTCAAGGGCTTTGCACTCCCCGAGCCTTCCTGTACTCAAATGACAGACACAATAGCACGGATGAGACACGCATGGGAAACCTCACGATATTGGGTCCCATAATCGTTGACCCTGAGGTCCAGCCTGGCGCTGCAGATCCATGAGCGGCATGGGTTAACTTCGTACCTGTGGCAGAGCCAATTGCATGGTCCATGCTGTGCCGATGCTTTAGACCACAGCTCTGGCATAAGACGGCGAGGGTTTCTGGGACGAGGCAAGGTTTAAGAGTGTTGTGTCAACAAGGACGACAGCCTGATCCGCGGGACCCATGAAGAAAGATACGCGACTGCTACAGCCGGATAAGTCAGAGCAGATCAGAGCCAAGCAAGACGCATTGCATCCAAAACGCAGCCAATAGGGTCGTTCAAGGAGATCCCGCCCGCATGACATTATCGAACTGGCCTGTTGGCACGACACGGGAAAGACGATGCAGAACAACGAATTCCTCGAGTCAGGACGTCCGTCGATAGAAAGAGACAGTAGACAAGCAATCGTGATATGGATACCGTGCCTCTTCGAAATTGACAAGTCCGAGGTTCAAAAGATAAAAATCGACGTTGTTTGCCATGGCATGCTCTCCGTCTCAAGTATTGCATGCAAATGAAGTAGGAAGACCTACCTACCTACCCCACCATGCCTGCCGCACACACTAGTGCCAGCGCAGGTGAGCGACCGGGAAGGTGCCCCTCACCTCGGTGAACAGGCCACCGTGGACCGGGTCGGCAGCGGACCGTCACTGCAGCTCCCCTCCACACCGTTTGGCGAAAAATCGCAAGCTCCTTCCACCAACAGGCGATGCGCTGAAGCAACGTCTCGCTATTTCCACAATGTCGGCTGAGGGCAAGAAGCCGGAGACCACTGGGTAAGTCACGCCTTCTTCTGTTGCCCGCGAAATACCTGGGCTGACAAGTTTTGTTACGACTCGCAGCAAGGATGCCACGCCGAGCAACCCTCGAGGAATCCCCAAGGCGCCGTTCGTCGACAAGGTCGAGGACTACGTCACGACCCGCGAAGATGTCGAGCCCACCCTGCGCAACTTCCAGGAGATGATTTCGTGAGTCGCCCAGCGCTGGAGAAGGCACCCGCCCGCACGCCCGATCGAAATGAGCATGCGCGATTGTGGAGGACAGCGGGACATAAGATACGCGGTGGGATGGTTTTGGTAACACTTTGCTGTGTGCAGGAAATACCAATTCATGGAGCTGAACCTTCAGAAGCGAGTGGCCGGCTTGAAGGACAAGATCCCCGATATCCAGAAGACGCTCGACTCCGTGCAGTTCCTGAAGCTCAGACAGGTGGGAGTCACCCAGTCTTTCGAGGTCGGGGCTGAGGCGCTGACTTGACATAGGACGAGGATGAGCCGATCGAGACGACCTTCGAGCTCAACGATACGCTATACACCAAGGCGAAGATCCCGCCCACCAACGAGGTTTACATCTGGCTAGGCGTACGTCCCCTGCGAACTCCGCTCATGGGAGTGGACGAGGCTGACCCCACGGCAGGCAAATGTGATGCTCTCATACCCCATCGACGAAGCCGAGACCCTACTGCAGTCGAAGCTGTCAACGGCGAAGCTGAGCTTGTCAAACTGCGAGGAGGACCTGGACTTCCTCAGGGAGCAGATTACGGTACGTTCTGCAGAGCAGTCTGGGCCCGGCCATCCTGTGCTAACTGGTCGCAGACGATGGAAGTCGCCATCGCAAGGGTCTACAACTGGGAGGTCGTTCAGAAGCGCAAAGAAAAGGAGGAATCGAAGGGCGCCGGCAAGGGAAAGGAGGGCGCCGAGGCGAACGGCTAATCGGAGAGTCGATACCAAACCAAAGAACCCATGATTTTCGCAACGGCCCTGACTTTCAATAACTCGATGCGGAAATTGGATGGCCATTGCCAATCAGCGTGTGCGGCTTAGCCCGAAGGCTCATTAAAAGCCATCGGTGACTTGGCTGCGGATGGTCGCTTATTCGACGACACGCGGCTCTGTGCACGACCACAGACCGAACCGTCGCAGAGCACGCAGTTGACAGCCACGTGAAAGACGTCATGTCCTCCCGACACGGTCGTCCAGTTGGGAACCATCCGATGTCATTGAGCACCGAAGGCACACCTACTAGGGAAATTCGGACAGCCCGTCAGCCACTGCCACCACCTCCTTGCGAACCACCGAATCATGTCAGCGTGATTCGGTGCTGCTCTGGATCTTGTCCTCCCTCCCGAGTCCCTGCTACGTTCCGTTACGTGCCGGGCGGGCCAATCTCCAGCGCTTGTGGCCGCGCGTGGGTGTGGGCGGGTGTAGGGGGCGGTTACGTAAGGCCTGCGCTTGGGAAATGGCCTCCGTACTGAGACTCCATATCTCAGATTACGAGTAGTGCAGGTGCAAGTGCGGTGTAGGTAGGTACGTAGACCTGAGGCTAACGCCGTACAGCCACTTCTGAGGGGCAACCAGGGGCATCTCGTAGCGGGACCGGTCGCTATGACGAATTTTGGCATACCGCCAGCCAGTTCACTTTAATTCAACCTACCAAAAGCGAGGGCGATCACTCTCGCATCCACGTCCTCCAGTCCTCTCTGTTCCCCACAACCAGCTCTTTCTTCCAAACACCTACGATCCCGGTTGTCCTTTTCTCCCCTACGACCACCCTACGAGGAACAACAACTGATCCCGTCCGGCCAGATCGAGTTGTTTCGAAAACACCAACCCTCCATCTCCCTCTTCCACCCCGCCCTGTGGAAAATCCCTCTTTTCAACCGTAACCCTTTTTTCAATCTCTACACCGTCTTCGTTCCCGTGAACGAAGACCCCTAAAAGGCCCCACCATGGCTCAGCAGGAACTCGATCCCAAGTATGACCAGTTCGACTACCCGACCGTCGCCCAGACGGCTCAGAGCGGTCATCCCGGCCACCTCACCGAGGAGCAGAAGGCTCAGGTCGCCCAGCTGCGTCTGATGCTCGAGGCCGAGGGCTACACTAAGCGTCTCGACACTCTGACTATGGTGAGATTGCCTTTCTGGTCCTAGACCGCAGCATGAGGGATTGCGTGGCCCGTCTTCGCTAACACCGCTTCAGCTGCGTTTCCTCCGTGCCCGCAAGTTCGATGTCAACCTGGCCAAGCAGATGTAAGCGATGCACGACCAACGATTCCCATATCCACCGCCGCTGACCCGACCTCTCCCACAGGTTCGTCGAGTTCGAGAACTGGCGGAAAGAGACCAAGCTTGACGAGACCATCCCGACCTGGGAGTATCCCGAGAAGGAGGAGGTCTTCAAGTTCTACCCCCAGTACTACCACAAGACTGACAAGGTACGGTGCTCGATGTGAATTGTGACGGATGCCCTTCCCACTAACGTCTACCCGCCGCACAGGATGGCCGTCCCGTCTACATCGAGGCCCTCGGTGGCATCGACCTGAACGCTATGTACAAGATCACCACGGCCGAGCGCATGCTCACCAACCTGGCTGTCGAGTACGAGAAGTGCGCCGACCCTCGCTTCCCCGCCTGCTCCCGCAAGTACAACCACCTCGTCGAGACATGCTGCACGATTATGGATCTCAAGGGCGTTACCATCACCCGCGTGCCCCAGGTCTACAACTACGTCAAGCAGGCCTCCGTCATCTCCCAGAACTACTACCCCGAGCGTCTCGGCAAGCTGTACATGATCAACGCCCCCTGGGGCTTCTCCACCGTCTGGAGTGTCGTCAAGGGCTGGCTCGACCCCGTCACTGTCCAGAAGATTAACATCCTCGGCTCCGGCTACCAGAAGGAGCTCCTCAACCAGATCCCCGCCGAGAACCTCCCCAAGTCCTACGGCGGCAAGTGCGAGTGCCAGGGTGGCTGCCACCTCAGCGACGCCGGCCCGTGGCACGAGAAGGAGTGGACGAAGGAGCCTTGGTGGGCCAAGCCCCAGGCCGCCGCCCCGTCTGCCGTCATCGAGAACAAGGGCGACGAGACTGTCACCGCTCCCGCCGCGGCCCCCGCCGGCACTGCCGTCACCACCGACGCCGCCGCCGACGCTGCCAAGGCCCCTGCTGCGGCATAGACGTCTAGGCTTTGCGTATATTGAGAGCATGGCAGAGGTGTTGTTTTGGAGTATTGTTGGACGAGAGACCCAGTTAGAACAGAAGAGGCGTTGGCAGATTTCGTTGCGGTTGCATCCGGACTGAAGGCAGGAGTGGGCGGGGCGACGGGGCGGCTGAAAAAGAAGAGCCTCTGTTGCAGAGTCGCTCATGCATGTGTTGGTTCCGGCCTTTTCGCTACCTCACATTATACATACTTTCGCTGAATCACTTGCAATATGGTTTAATATGCTCGATGCCAACGAAAATTTGGTTCTCACCGCGTTTTTCAGTTTTCGTAAAACCGTAGCATTTGTGCTCGTTGGTCTCCACGCCTACCGTGAGGCATTGCCGGACATCCCCCAATTGTGTCAGATGGTATATACATAAAGTCCCAATGCCAAAAACTCCAGTGAAACCTGGGAAATATGCCTAACTATGGCTTCCCATCAGGTTGGCACTGCTTTCCATAAAAAACCCGCACGTGCTCTAACAACCAAGAAAGGTCTTGCTCAGAACACCGAGAATATGTGCCCTCCACCTTTCGTCTTCACCAAAACATCAGACGCATCTCCCCGCCTCACGACCGCTCCGTGACAGTATACTCCCCCGCAACCCTCGCCCTCTCCATCTTAGCCACCGTGGCGGGCATCTCCTTCTTAAGCCTCCCCAGCCTTCCGACAGCGCCCCCGTAAGCCTCCTTCGTCTCCCCCCGGCGCTCCATCTCCTCCAGCGGGAGCACCTCCCCCTCCCTCCTCTCCAGCTCTTCTTCGGTAGCCCTCTTCGCCGCCTCGACAGCAGCCTCGTCCGCCGCTGTCGAGGCCTTGAACTCCTGCGCCGCGGCGGCGGCCACGGCGCCGGGGACGCTCTTCTTCAACGCGGCGATCTCGTTGAGCAGGTCTTCTTCTTCGCGGGCCAGGTCCTCCACGCGCTGGCGCAGGCGGGCGTCCCAGGGCTCGTAGGCCTCTTCGGGCTCGGTGGGGCGGTCGCCGGAGAGGAAGGCTGCTGGGTCGGCGTCGAGGCCGTTTATGGAGAGGTTCGGGGCTGCGTAGGCGAAGGTTTTGTTTATGTACTGGAGGAGACGTTGGACATTAGAAAATGCTTGCAATCTCTGGTTGTCGCAAAAGAAGACTGTCTGGTTCTGTGCCGCTGTATATCTTGCATGCAGCCATGGGGATATAGGAGAGGACGGCTCACCTCGTTGACGAGACGCTCAATAGGCGCCCGTAGCTCATCCTCCTGCACGTCGCCGCCGTCGATCTGGGGGAACGCCTTGTTGAGGTGGTCCTGCGCCCCGCGTCGCACGTTGTCGAGGAGGTACGCCAGGTCCTCGCGGGACTGGAGCTCGATTTTTCGATGAGCCGACTCCATGGCTTCTCCGAGAGGAAAGAATCCGAAAAGAGGGAAATGAACGCGCTCGCGCGCCGGAGGCTCGAGGTTGGCCGGTATTCGTCTGCGGTGAACGGATTGGGTTGTCGTCGACCCCGGCGTCGGATGTTAGTAGGTCTCGCGGGAGTGTTTACTTCCCAGGCGTCGGCGCGTGTCAAGCGCCGTCATCCGACCTCTTTTCCCATCGGAGGCGCGACCCACGTTCCTTGGCACCATTTTATCTCGTATCTTATCGTTCAACACTTCTTTATCTTATCGATACCGTCCCCAGTGCGCATGTGACCGGCTCACCTGCCCCACCTCTAAATCAATCCCACCACACCTCCAGCGTCCCCGAAAATTGCCGAGATCGGATTATGACCCGGCAGCTAAAGTGGCGGCAAAGTGTGGACAGTTCGGCGCAGCGCAGCGCAACACAACGGCGGCTGAAGGCTGCGGGAGGACGCAGCAGGATGGAAGGCACCACTAACTAAAGTACTAGCCCCGGACCTGCAAGGGGGCACT
Source organism: Colletotrichum plurivorum (assembly GCA_014235945.1). Lineage (NCBI taxonomy): Eukaryota > Fungi > Ascomycota > Sordariomycetes > Glomerellales > Glomerellaceae > Colletotrichum > Colletotrichum plurivorum. Next base: position 38,866 of record WIGO01000172.1, read on the forward strand.
TCGGCCGCAGGGCCTTGGATGTTGAGATCAGAGAAGCAGACCTGGACGCTATTTGTACTGTACGCAATATGCACAGATCGACCGTCAATCAACCAGAGACATGAAGAATGACGAAGCCAGGAATAGCCAGCCGACACGGCCGCCGGCCGAAACGTCAACAAACACGGACGTTCAACAACAGTCGTAAACAAGACAACTCAGACCGTCACCGGAGAACTGCCGTCCACCGGAGCAGCTTATCACCAACCTCACTTCCTCATCTCCCTTGTTCCCGCTCGCCACAGGGATGATGCCCCCCCAGCCGCTTTGACACTCGCAACTGCATGGGGTGAGACCTAGAGGCCGGCACAGTGGGGGCACAGTGGCCACTTCTTCCGCTGCCACTTTGGGTCCCCTAGGCGGGGTGCCGTCAAGGCGGCGGCGGCTTCACCCACTGCCGGGGTACCGCTGTGCCGTTGTGGGAATGGGAGGTCGCCGAAAGCTGGGGAGTTCGCTCGCAGCGGTTAAGCGTGGTTGGGTAGGTGGTTGCAGCGGTCTGGGCCTGGCCTGGAGCAGATACTCCGTAACTCCGGCACCAACTGGACCCTCTTTCTCAGCTCCTCGACGCCAGCTGGGGCGGACATGGCGTTCGCAATGCTGGTGTTTTGCAGGACCACACCGAGGTCTCGAGTCAGATGGGCCGAAGGGGTGCCTCGTTTCATCGCAATTCTCGAGTAAGCGTCTGGACAGCTTGGTGAATTTCTTTTTTTTTTCTTTTCTTTCTTTCGTCGAAAGCTCGGGATGGACAATACGTCACTTGAGCGCCAGCCCGCCCAAATTGGGAGGTTGACCTCACGCCGACGGAACCCGTGGGACCCTGACTTTGCCGATGTGCAACATTTGCCTTCCGAACTCTCCTGCGATACGAATAGGGAACATGCTTGGAGAAGTAGTCAGCAACCCATTTCGTGCAGGATCGCAAGGACCCAGATTTGTGGGGTTCGCGGTGACGAAGACGAATATGCCATGAATAGTGCCTTGTGACTCTATTTCACTACGTAGAGGTATGGTGAGCGTGAGAATCAGCGGACCGACGGAAAACGGCGAATCGAAGTACATGACCGAGTGAAAGAAGAGGGTATGTGCTGGGAAAAACCGAGAAAACGCCCCAATCCAAGCGACGACTGTAAGAAATCCGGCGGCTAACAAATAAGTAATATATCTCCTAATGAAACCCGTCTCGCCGCAGTGTTCCAAACTCCTCCGATGATCCCTTTCCCCCTCACCCAGGTGACAAAGAAGAAAAGAAGAGGTGCCTGCTGCCTCGTCCCGAGAGAAGACATGCGTGATGTACTGTTACTCCTACTCGGTGTTCGCTCCCGCCCATGCGTTCGCCCCGAAGATCGGGCACGGCCTCGTCTGGTGCCATGGGACGTTAATGAGTCGTCGACAGACCAAAGGAAAAGATGAAAGAGGTCGAGGTCGTATCCGGACGCCGTGGTATAGAGAAATAGAAAGGGGTGTCTCGTGAGAATTCATCGGTCTAAAAACAGTCTGGACGTTGGTGTTCGTGTATCGTGAAGTCTGCCCCGCGGGCAACCGTTATTGCGGGAACATGTTGTTAATCTCCTCGTCGCTCAGGACGATCTCGATCACGGGCTCTCGTTGGTTCTCAAGAGGGACGTAGTCGCAGTCGACATAGGACGGCAGGAAGATTTCTAGTCCGAACAGTTAGCTCACGTTTAGTTCGAAGGGAAGGCTGGAGAAGCAGGAACATACCTGGGTTCCAGGCGAAGCCCTGGCTGGAGGAGAGGTAGGAGATCTACGGAACCGTGTTAGCCTATGTTCAGCTCAAAGGGCGGGGACGCTCTTACCAGCCGGGGAGTGCCGTTGGGGTCGCCGATGTTGATAACGGTGCTCTCCTGCTTCGACAACGCCGTGCCTGGCCTCATCATTAGCAACAGACCATGGGTTGATGGTGCAGAACCGCGAGGGGGTGCAAGCTTGCAGGGCCCGGGCTCCGGAGCTCCAACCCTTAGTGGGATGACATACTGAGAAGGCTGGGCCGGCGCTGGTGAACCGCCTTCTGCTTCTGGGCCGAGGCCGGGGAAGAGGCCTGCGGAGAGCTCGAGTACGATGAGGAAGACGAGCTAGTCGCTCCCCGAACTTGGGCGGACTGGCGGTGGTGGCCGTAGGTGGCCGCCGACGGGGTCATCGGGATCGCAATAGACGACGACATGGCGGTCGGTAAGACGTATTGAACAGGAGATGTAGGACTCCGAGTCGACAAGATAAAACTCCAGAATGACTCTAAGCGGTCTGAACGACTAGTAAACGAAGGGAAAGAGGTCACCTGGCGGTTTGTCACGAGAGGGGCCAACTGAGGTTCGGCTGGAGGTGCGGGATGTTGAAGGAGTCAAGAGCGAGAATCAGAGGTGTCGGACGAAGAAGTGTACCACCTGTGACTGAGGCCGCTGTACAGTGCTAGGTCGCCCTCTGGGACGAGGCCTAACGAGGCGTCCGGTGAATCACACCCACATCATCCCATACACTCTGGTGGCTGATAAGAGACAGGTGACGGCACTCGGGGACGTGATAAGGCACACTATGACATCGGGCGGCCCTTCCCTAACAGTGGATAGCAGGAGGGACCCTCGCATCATCGCGGCAGGGATCAGGACACCGTCCCCACAGTACGAGGAGAGAGTTGACCCCACCGCCGCCAATCGGAGGACCTCGCTGCCTGAGAGGTGCTGCAGGCACTTCGCCCTGTCCCAGGCCGCTCGCTGAGCCAATCAGACCGCAAGGCAGATTTCCAGGTCACGTGATAGACCAAGCTTCCATGGACTTCTGACTAAGCCCGGCTGAGAGGCTGCATGCGTATCCATTGACGCCTACAGGCAAGCTCGACGTAGCAAGCACCACACGCAAGCCTGAGAACAACTTCGCCATCCACACCACGACGCCATCCCTCGCGACTTCTCCTCGACACGACCGACTCGATTTCTTAAGTCCATCTTCTCCAGCTCGACGACGTCAACGCCTCCCTGCAATCAGACAAGATGGGTGACGTATTGGTGGAAAACCCGGCCAACCACGTCGCTGCCCTGAAGAAGACGGCGCCCTCAACAATCCCTAGTATCGAAAACTTCGAGGGCATCTCTACGGAAGGCGGCGACGACTATGCCACACTGAAGAAGCTGCAGAGGCAATTAGAGTACATCCAGCTTCAGGAGGAATACATCAAGGATGAGCAGAGGTGGGACTTGCCGCAGGTGTCCGCCGCAGACGGACGGTTTGCTGACCAGCCATTGCAGGAGTCTGAAGCGTGAGCTCGTCCGGGCTCAGGAGGAGATCAAGCGGATTCAGAGTGTTCCCCTCGTCATTGGGCAGTTTATGGAGGCTATTGACCAGAAGTACGTTGAGCCCCGCCTCGTGCTCGCATCCCAGCTCTGAAGGCTCGTGATGGCTAACCATGGAGCAGCACCGGAATCGTCCAGTCGTCGACGGGCTCCAACTATGTCGTGCGCATCCTCTCCACCCTCGACCGCGAGAAGCTGAAGCCCTCGTCTTCCGTCGCCCTCCACCGCCACTCCAACGCCCTCGTCGACATCCTCCCCCCCGAAGCCGACTCCTCCATTGCCATGCTCGGTGCCGACGAGAAGCCCGATGTGACATATGCCGACGTTGGTGGTCTGGACATGCAGAAGCAGGAGATTCGTGAGGCCGTCGAGTTGCCCTTGACGCACTTCGACCTGTACAAGCAGATTGGTATCGACCCCCCGCGCGGTGTCCTCCTCTACGGCCCCCCGGGAACCGGCAAGACCATGCTGGTCAAGGCCGTTGCCAATTCTACGACGGCCAACTTCATCCGTGTCGTGGGCTCCGAGTTCGTCCAGAAGTACCTGGGTGAGGGTCCCCGCATGGTCCGTGACGTGTTCCGCATGGCGCGCGAGAACGCCCCGGCAATCATCTTCATCGACGAGATCGACGCCATCGCGACGAAGCGTTTCGACGCGCAGACCGGTGCCGACCGAGAGGTCCAGCGTATTCTCTTGGAGCTGCTCAACCAGATGGACGGTTTCGACCAGACCGCCAACGTCAAGGTCATCATGGCCACCAACCGCGCCGACACCCTCGACCCTGCCCTGTTGCGTCCCGGTCGTCTGGACCGCAAGATCGAGTTCCCCAGCCTCAGGGATCGCCGCGAGCGCAGACTCATCTTCTCCACCATCGCCGGCAAGATGAGCCTGGCGCCCGAGGTCGACCTGGACTCGCTCATCGTGCGCAACGACCCCCTCAGCGGTGCGGTCATCGCCGCCATCATGCAGGAGGCCGGCCTGCGCGCGGTGCGCAAGAACCGCTACAACATCATCCAGAGCGACCTTGAGGACGCCTACTCAAGCCAGGTCAAGGGCACGAGTGACGAGAACAAGTTTGACTTTTACAAATAAGCGATGGGCAACGACGGGATCGGTGGTGACGAACGAGCGAGAGAGATACACGATCAGACACTACCCGCTGCAAGGCCGGCGATGTAATGGGACGGACACGGTCGGGAGGGGCAGGGATAGACATTTGATCAGCGGCCTCGGGGAGACGCGAGGGCGGTTGTACAATACTCCTGATAAACGGCGTCGAAACAACGTCGCCTGCCACTTGCGTTTGTGCTACGAGTGACTTGACTGTGTGTGATGAGGTGGCGTATGCAGTGCGGCGGCATGTGATATTAGTACACAGTGCATCGGGGCAGCCAATACAGCGTCGTGCCGCGATGTATCGAAGTTAATTCCGCGTGATTGCACCCGTACTGTGTAGGGTTAGAGGAGCAAATGAGAAGTAAAAAGCAAGAAATCTAGAGATTCATACAAGCTTAAGCTTGGTTACAAGGAATGTGATGAGGTCGTCCTGTGTCACATCTCAACTCGATTCGCGCCACATCTGAACGCGCCACCGCTGACTCGGGACATGCCGAGCCCAGCCCGGTCAGGGCCGGTGTCTGGGCGAGAGTCAACCGGGCCGAGACGCCGGCCGAGATCGGGTTTGCCAAGCCGGCGACGCATACATCTAGAAACCCATATTCAGCGACGACCAAGTGCTCTCTCTATCCCTACCTGGAATGATCCTGACCCTCAAAAGAGATGGAGCCACGGGCTTTGGACGAGGGTCAATATTAAGTGGGAACTAGATTTCTTGGTCCTATTTTTACAAGATTTACAGAGCTTAAAAGCTAGTCGGTCTCCCGTGAGGAAATTTACATCATCTAGAAACGAAGAACGATAATTGATGGCTGATTATCCACCTTCCCCCGGTTTGTGTCATACGTCATGAGGTATGAAAAAAAAAAGATGTCGTGTGTAAGTCCTTGCCTCTTGACTCGATGCCCACGCTGTTCCTCTGATCTGTTTCTTCTTGGGGATAGTCACAAAATTCAAGTTCAAAGACCACTGCATATTTAGCCAACAAGTATTCCTTTATTCCGGGAGGTCCCTCCCTCTGCAAAATAACTACTACTTTTCCCATCCGTTAGTCTTTTCCCATTTTCCGATTTTCCCCTTTTTTGAATCTCTGATCTGCATGCCTCGGCCTAGGAGCCTGGTTGGTCTAAAAAGTCTTCGAAAGGAAACAGGAAACAAAGATACGTGGTTAGTCACAATTAAGAAGAGAGAAGAAAAGGGAACGGGAGAGTCCAAGTTCTCATCACAAAGACCTGCCCAGAACCAAAAGAAGAAACAGACGAAACGAGTCCGTGGCAAAGCCGGCCTGCTTTCAACTCGAAAGAAACGTAAAACAACTCCCAAATAATAACCGTCGCTGATGCAAAGTTCGTAATGCCGCAACCGAAAGACGTCGACCGTCTCGAGAAGGGGGGTATATCCGTCTTCCCTTCGCACACTCTCCTTCCCAGCTTCTCCTGTCCGTTCCGAGCAGTAGGTAAGGGTATTATGAATTATCATTACCCATTACTGCTTCTTCGTAGCAGTCCCTGTCGCCAGTCGCGTATAGCGCGACGGCGCACCGGGCGCGCCTGCCTATGCTGGCAGGTAAACGTTTGTGTAGCGGCATCGCTGCCGAGGGTATCTCTTCTCATCTTTCCGCCATTAGGATCATGGGTGGCCCCATGACCTGCATCGTAAAACGTATATACAGCCACCCTGTGCGTGGTGACTATGAGCTCAGCACGACGCCGAGCTCCAGCATGAGCTTGACGAACTTGGTGTGCAGCTCGATAAAGAAGTCGGGCATGCCGACAAGTTCTGCGAGGCCTCGTGACTTGAGCGAGACGCCACCAGGACCGCCCCCCATTCTCCTGGTGAAGCCACCTCCTCCGGTGAGGAAGCTGCTGACACCGCGGTCGGGCATCTCTCTCTCGTGCACGTGGGTCGGATATGGGTTGTGGTGCTGCGGACCGCCGACGGGACTGGTCCCAGCGGCCTTCTCGGCCTCTGCCTCGGCAAGCTGCTGGATCCACGACGCCAAGTCGCGGAACGCGGTGGCCATGAAACCAAACGTCTTCATGGCGAGGCGCTCCTTGTGGGTGCTCAGAGCGAGGAAGGCGTAGACCCGCTTGTGACCGCGTGCGTGCATGTCGGGAATGCGAAAGATGTAGGCTGTCGTGTAGCCGTTGACCGGATCGCCAAAGAAGATGGGCCCGCCGGAAGCGGCCGCACCAGCGCTATGCGTCGTGACGAACGCAGGCATGTTGCTCGACTGCGGCGAGGCGCTCGGCGTCGGGTTAATCGGCGCGCGGGGCAGGGTCTCGAGGGATAGGGTTCGAAGACACGAGGACCGCACGATGGAGAAGGAGGTCGGAATCAACGGCTCGTGGGTGGAGGTGTAGTCGAGGTAATGGGTATGGCTCGTATGTCTCCCGGAAGACATGCTCGATCGCGTCGTGGTCGATCCCGTCGTTCTTCGGTGGGACCGCTCGGGGTGTCCCTCGCTGTCGGTGTCGCTAGCAGAGGATGCTTGGGAGGTTGGCGGGGAGGCCTGCCCGTAGACCCTCGCGTAGGGAGCGCGAGTGCGCAAGGTAGGGCCGCGCTCGGCTTTGAGGTCGTTCTTCTCTTTGCCGCCCTGTCGCTGGGGGAGGGTCAAGGCGCAGTTCTCGCAGGGTCCGGCGCGCTTCGTGACCACTTCGTCGTAGGTCCTGCGGAAGCCCGAATCTCGTCGCGGCGGGGGCTGCTGCTCCGATATGCGGCGGGGGCTGTCGGGTGGGGTCTCGATGGCTGAGGGCGACAGAGGGGAAGCGGGCGAGGTTGTTGAGGTTGCGCGGAGCAAGGCGGCGCGTTGGGTCTGGGCCTCGTTCTCTGAGGCGGGGACGGAGGAGCTTCGATTTGGGTTGAGATGCATTTTTCGCAGAGCATCTGACATGGCGACTGTCTGGTTCAGCGATGCTGCTGAGGTTGGGGCGCTGGTCCGGGGTCGGTTCTGGTCCTGGTCTGCGTAGGTGGTGGCGCCCTCATCGAAGCATGTGGTACAGGGGACTGGCAGCCCTTCGGTGACCATGAGCGGGGTCGGGCCATGTTGGTCGCAGTAGTGAGCGAGGCACAGCTGGACGCCGGTCATTAGTGACAACGAATTAGGTGGTTGATGCATTTCCGTTGCAATCTCTTCGCGGGTGGTGGTGAAGGTGTCTCCAAACGACGGCACACGCATCATGAACAGATGCAGTAAGGGCCTGAGTCAGGGAGACAATAAAAATGGAGTGCTAGCAAAGAATGTGCAGTGCACTGCCGAGCGGAGAAAACAGAGAAGCTCAAAGAACGAGAACGGCGGCCATGATGGTGTCAGATGCAGCAGGGAGAAGAGAGAGCCGGGCCCGGCTTATACGACAAGTCCCAGTGGCCTAGAATATTGTGGGGGGGGGGGGGGCGCTCGGAATGGAAGAGCAACACACGGCACACGATGGTGGGAGGGGGAGGCTGCGAGTCGCGGGCATGCAACCGTGGGTACCGAACGCGGCAGCAGGAGTTATGTGTGTAAGAGGCAGGGGACGGCGAGGCGGATGCGCAAGGAGGCCATGGCGCGTTCTTATGGGAAGTTTGAAGGGGGTCTGGGTGGTGGGTGAGGGTGCCGGTGAGGTGAGGGTTGAGGGTGAGGAGGAGAATGGATATGGGGAGGGACAAGGTCAGGTCAGATAGATGGTCGGAGGAAAGGGAAACGAAGGGGAAGGGAAGGGGTGAAGGGGGGTGTGGGCTAATTAGAGAGAACGAGCATGAACATGGGAGCAGATAGGACGAGATGAGAAGTTGGGCAAGGTGAGGCCGGTTGCAACAGGCCGGTCCCCGGTCGTGGGCACTGGGAATCTGGGAGAGAAGGGGAAGGGGAAGGGCCCGAAGGGGGGGTGGAGGGTTTTCCTGATTGCCCGTGTCTCGCGTCTCTCTGGCTTTCTCTGCTTGTCTGAGTGTAGTGTATGTGGTGTAGGTAGTGTGCCGTGCTGAGCTGTCGGTCTGGTCTTGTCTTGTCTTCCTGGGGAGGGACGGGGAAGACGGAGATGATGATGGATGCGCACTGATATGCGGGAAGCGGGGAGGCGGTGAGCGAGCGGCTCTCAAGGCCTCGCCAATTACACGACGGCCGGGACCTGTTCTGACGGCCGGGGACAGCAAGGCGATGGACACTGCAATCGAGATTGGCTGATGCTGCGGGGACGCAACTTGGAAGCTTGCAACTTTGCAATGCAGCAGCAGCAGCAGCAGGGGAACCACACGCCCTGTGTGCGCGCGAGGTGAGGTAGTATGGCAGGTAAGACGGGCAGGGGTGGGAAAGAAAGAACGGAAGAAAAGAAAAATAGAAGATAGATAGAGAGACACTGAGAGAGAGCAAACTCACTATGGACGTCATGACGTATTCCCCTCCCCAAACCGAATGCAGGTGTGAGTGAGTGAGTGAGTGAGTGAGTGAGTGAGTGAGTGAGAAGTGTGTGTGAGTGTGTTGTATATGTTTGTTTCGCCAATGACGAAGAGGGCGCAATCAAGCCAGTCACTCAGACCCAGTGGTGGGAAGGAACGGGCTGGAAAAGAAATAAACGAGTGGTCCCGGGGCAAACGTCCGGAAGAATGCTGTTGATGCTGATGCTGTTTTTTTTTTTTTTTCTTCCTTCTCCTCTTCTTGCCCTTTTTCCTTTCCTTCTTTCCCTTGCTGGAAACCTCGGCCGAGCGGGACGGACGTGAGACGGCCAAAAATGTGACGATGACGACGACACCGGCGGTCGGAGGGCGGAGAGTGAAAGGACAGAAGAAAAGAGGTTAAACGTGTGCCGGGAGAGTTGTATGGACGTGGTTGGTAATAATAAGTTATTTGTTTTTGAGAGAAAGAGTGGGAGAATAGTAATGAGTGCGTGAAAAGAGTTACGGTAAAAAAAATAAAAAGAGACGGCAAAGTGAGCGCCAGCCAGTGTGGGCGTGGGTGAATAAGTGGGTGTGGTGCGGACGCAACAGCAGCAGCAGTAGCAAGAGCGATGCGAAGCCGACGACGGGGACTGGGGGGTGGGCGGGGGAGGGAAGGACGACGATGTATTCGAGGTCTGGTTGCCGCGAACGCTAACTACTAAGGTAAGGTGCTGTACAGTGTAGGTAGTCAGCTTCTAAGAGTACCTATACTAGACAGAGGCCGCACCACCAAGCGGCGCCGATGGGCGGGGATCCCGGAACCTGCAGGCTTCGCGTCGTATGAGGGAGCGTGGAAAGTCCCGGCCGGAAGCGTTGCGACGGGGGAAGGTGAGGACGAGTTGGTGACTTCGGAGAGACAGAGAGACGAACGAGGGCGAGGCGATTCGATTCGATGCTGATGGCTGATGGATCGACTTTCTTTGGGGGGCCTGGCCTTGGGACGAGAGATACAACCCGTCTGGTTGGCTGGCCGGCGATGCTGGTAACTCGATGTGGTAAGAAGCACCAGCGGAGTGCTGGAATACTACTCCATACTTACTACCTAGGTGCTAAGTATCCATGGATGTATTCATGGATGAGGATTACCAACGCTGTAATGCTGCCACTACAGCGCAGTACTATTTAATATCCTTACTGCTGCAGGTGCTACCTACGTAGTACCGCCACCACACGCACCAACACCAACGGCCGGACTGACGGGAGGGTTGACAAGGCGCCGGCGCGGCCCAGGTAGGCAAGGCTAGGTACTGACTACTGCTGCTAGCGGGTAGCCAGCTAGTAAGGTGCGGTAGCACTGTAGCCGTCACCACGACTCGCGGGTGTTGGTGCAAAAGAGACAAGAGCACCAGGTTGGTAGTAGTAAGTAGTGAGCAGTGCCTCTGTACTACGAGGTATGTAGTGCTGTACTACCGACGGTAAGCAGGGACTACCTGAGAAAGAGACGGGAGGAACTAACTAGACGAATGGATTAGTGGTGGACGGGCGGATGACAGCGACAATGACACGGGCGCTAGTAATTGGCCGACGATGAGTGGCTGCTGACCTCGAGATGAGAGAGCCACGAAAACCTCAACGGTCCGGCGGCGACGGCAGGCACTTTCCAGAGTTACCACGGGCCCTTACAAAGACGAGTAATAAAGGCCCGTATCCGTTCCGGCGACGTAAGGCAGGCAGGCCACAAACCTAAAAACTCCACATCGCGGACTTGGGGACTTTGGTATACGGATGCAAGTAGTACCTAGTGTTGGTCCCTACATTTCAAGAAGGAACGCAGGTGCGCTCTTACCCTCGCAAATTCGATATACCGCACCTGCTCGGATAGGTACGGACACAACGCCCAACGGACTGGGATGATCAGGCAAAACATTCTCCCTCCCCTTCCCATTACGGAACATTTTCTCTGTTCCCAGGTAAACATCGTGAGCTGTTTTGCTGTTGACCAGGTCCGCCATGAATCCGGAACGCCTGGGATTCGGGACTCGGGCTTCGACTCTTCAAGGGGCGGGCCACTTGGGCTGGGCTCAACGGGATTGGGCGCCGCTGGCGACTGGGGCACTTGGCAACTGGAGACCGGGACTGGTATTAACTGGGACTTGGAGTCCGTACCTTACTACTAATACCTCGAGCACTATAACACGCAAATGTGGTTGGTCTGGGATTCGGGAATGGGCGCCCGGAGAGTGAACAGGCCAACGGGAAAACACCATCGCGAGAAATAAGTGGCTGCCGGCGGGATTAGGGCGCGGGAGACGTGGGACGACCTGGACGACGGGGCCGGGCTGTTGACTCGCTCTAGAACCACAACGGCAAGGTACCGCGCGCACTACGCTGCTACAGTGCCTTGGCCCCCACCGCTCCAAGGTCCAAGGCCCACGATTGCCTCGCTCACCGTGGGTGCTGCGTGTCTTGTGTGGTGCCTTGTCAAGTTTCGTGTGATTTTCCCAATCCCATCGTCGCGTGTCGGTGGAGTCCGCCGGTCGGCGAACCCAAAGCAGCGGGCACGACGTTTAAGATGGGGACGACGAATATTTTGTAGGTAAACCCTCTGCGCTAGCATCGAAAAGAGACTCGCAGCGGAGCAGGCGCCGCAGCCCGTGATGCGAGTGGTCACCTCGTATGGAACCGGGCTTGAAGTCTGAACGGCTCATGTTCGGCGCTGTAGGAAGCCACGCTGCCCGTCGTACGCAGTGTAGGTAGTACCTAGGTGCCACGGATACTGAAGAACACCTCCGACGTCCGTGGTGGGATGGGATGGGTCGAGGGGCGGAATCTGCAAAATGTGAATCGGAGGCTGTTCGAGATTGAGTTGCAAGTTGCAACTGCGAAAGGCAGAAAAAAATAAAAAGGGCTCCGAAACGTGCCAATAGACTCGCCCGTAGACCGTGTTTCTTCGTTGTGGCTCCGCAACCACCGCGGCGTGTGTCAGGGATCCGGCGTCCCGAGTTCCAACCTGCTCCGAATAATGGCCCATGGTTGCGGTACAGCTTTCTTTTTCCTCCTGTGTCTCCCCTGCGTTCCTATTCTCGTCCGTCGCCCGACAGCAGTCACGAGGGGCTAGGGGCGCGCTGACGAGACCCGGCCCATCCTTATTCTCATCCTCTCCGACGCAACCGCTGATGTTTCTTGCCCCTGGCCTGGACCGGACAGAAGACGCAAAAAAAGAGAGGAAGCAGAAACGGCACCCCTGAGCCGAGGGGACGTGCAAGAAGCGGCCCAGTTTGGACCGCAAAGTGCCAGGGATGCGACGAGGAGAAATCGAAGGAATTGGATGGGGGGTTGATCGTCCACATCCACGTCTTCCAGAACACTTCCAGCAGGTGGGGCCCAGAATTTGGAGTGGGGCCAGGAACACTTCACTGTTCAGTGGTCACCGTGGCACGGGCGTCGAATGCGGGGGGGGTCCATTTAGAAAAGTGAACTGCGAGCACTGAAAGTCCCTTTTTCCCCTCTGTTGTTATTTTCTGACGGCTGTTTTCTTCCCGCCACGAGGAGGCAGGCAGTTGGGCAGGCATCCGTACCTGCCACTGGCTGCCAGAGTGCCACAGCCCAGGAAAAAAGACATGCTTGGCAAAACGTGAGCGGCATGTGAGGAGCCATCGCTAATCGGTCCAGCAGGAGCACCTGCCGTGAGGTGCCTCTTGCCTTGGGTTGCATACCGACGGCCTGGCCTGCGTACCTGCCTTGAATATCCGTACTCGAATGCCTCGATTCGGTCCTTGGAACCTAGGCAGGCCCGGACCAGCACCAGGCCTACTTCGCAGCACCGAGTCCAGACGGGCAGGAATCAGAGACATACTTAGCTCCTGACTCCTGCCTCCTCACCGAAAGTCGTAGGAAACTCTCTCCCCTGAGCGTGCCTTAGCGCTGTCCTCGTGATCCGTGGCTCATCCCATGGCGTATCGCTCCTTCCCTCTCGAGTTCGTGCATCGTCTGGGGTCTGGTTCGCACGAGTGTCAGTTGGGAAGGGGAGCGGATGGAGGACCTGGAGCTGAGGCGGGGCTCCAGGACTGCACTGTACCTGCTCTGCCCGTGCTTCGGTGCAAAGTGCTCGGTGCTCGCTCGGTGCTCTTTCCGTCCGCTCTTACCTACCTAGGCAGCCTCGCTCTTTCTCTCTTTCTCTATTGCCCCTCTTTTCATCTGGTTTTTTTGATAGAACCTACCACCGAGAGCTATTCCTAATTCCCAAACTTGCGCCGCTGCAACTGCAATTGGCCATCCCCGCCTTCGCCTCAACCAACACCGGTCGACGGAAACACCATCATCGGGAATACGTATCAGCGCCGCGTCGCCTCGCTGACTCGCTCGGCAACGTAACCATGTGAAGACATGGAATCTTATGTATCAAAACACCAGACGAAATAGCGACGAGAGCCTCCAACGGGGTCCATGCGTCCTCCAAACTCAATCCCTTCCTTCCGTTTTCGCCGTCTTTTTTTTCCCTCCTCTCTTCCGTCTTGTTGCTTACCCCAACCTCCTCGACGACGTTCCCAAGCATGTGATTCCCGTCTTTCTGCCATAACCTCCGGTGCTTCACATGGCCAACAGCAAACCAAGCCTGGACCCGGATTCGCTCCATCCGTCGGGACCAGCAGAAACGTCCTCAGTTCGACGCCTTGGCCGTTGCGACGACAAAGGACACGACACGAGACGTGGACCGCTGCATTCGCCGTGTTTGACGAGGGCGGTGTACATCTACTATGTGGTAGGTACACCTACGCCTTTGTAAGTAACAAACCATATCCTGTGCCTCCGGACTCGGTCGATCCACGATACCTACGGTCGTCACCGCCGGCCCGGTTTGCCCTGGGTCAACCACACCGCACACGTCCAAGGTATATTTGCCCTATTAATCTCCATCCAGTCAACAAGTCCAGTTGTCGAATCCAAAAACACGCACACCGACCCCGGCCTCAAGCACTGAGAGAGTCCGTCCGCGTCATTCTGCCATAAGGCACTGAGACGCCCAGACCCTTTGCGCAGCTGTCAATTTCCTGGAATTGCCTTTCCCCGGATCCAACTTCCTTCACTGCCGGACAAGTCACAGCACCGCAGCTTATCTCTCTCCTTGATGCCCTCGGCCGCCCGCAAATCACGGCCTGACGACGATCCCCGTTCAACCTCGTCAAGATACCTTAGACGTCGTCGTCTGTACGTCTCCGTGGGGTCTCATTTCCCCCGTCTCACCGCTTCAAGACTCGACCTCAACACCGCCGCCGTCCTTCCAGCTTGTCGTCCCGGACGGTCGCCTCTGCTGGTTTGAAGCCGCCCCGGCACCCCTGTCGCATGGAGCCTCGCCCTCCTCTTGTCCCAATACAGCCTCGCTTGCCCTCTCAACTGCCGCCCGTTGGGCCACCTCATCTCACCCACACCACAGGAGGCTAGCCCGCATCCACCCACCCACTGCTGCGTGCTGCCAGCCTGCCACGTCCACTACACTACGCCGGAGTTTGCGCCAACCTTGGAGGGCGCCTCTGTTGTCCGGGGAAGCTACATTGGTCCTTGGTATCGTGCTCAGAAGTTGGCCATGATCCATGCAGACGTTGTCGACGCTTGCCCTTACTGAGCTCAAGCTCCATGGACTCGTCGCTCGGGGAGACGGTCGACTGCGACCCGAGAGTCGAGGGAGCAAAAGAAACTTTTTGTCAGGCTTCTCGTCAGTCGTGACTCCGTCCTTTGCCTTGCCCTTGGACATTAGCGCCAGCTTCCAGCTTGTGTTGCTCCATCCAGCAGCAATCCCGTCACCACGGCCATTGTGCGCCCGCTCGCCCTTCGCAAACCTGCAGCTTGCAGAGCAACAATTAGCATCCAGGCACACCGGCACTTTCACCAAGGTGCCACGGCGATTTGGCCCCAGCAGCAAGCAGCCAACTCGCATGGCAGCCAGTCCGTGCTCCGGGGCGAGAGCACCAAAGTGCTCGACGGATGGCAATCTCCAAATGAGCGACACCTCCTCGCGACTCTCACCGCAACCCTGCAGCCTTCGATGCGCCTCTCCCATGTGTCAGGCCCATGCGCCGGTCAAGCCAACCGGCCGCTCGTTGCTTCTGACTGGCGAACGAGAAACGCACAGACACGTTCCATGCCTACATTACACCACGGCGATGCACCCGTTCAACGTCAACTTACACATGACGCTCCCATCCACTACATCATAACTCTCGGAACGCCAACCTAAACACCCGCTGCTGCGAGCTCTGACGCCCTCGCAGACACGGTTGCGCTGGTCAAGAAGGATGCGCGCACCTCTGGCCCTCTCCTCGACTCGTGCGCCGGCCTGCCGTGCTGAATCCGGGGTTCTCAACTGCTCCCCCAATTTGCTGGTTCATCTCGTTTCGTACCCCCCGTCACGCTGACCTGCGCTGCACCTCGCTTCAGCAACCCGACATGCTCCGTGCTCATCTGCCGTGTAACGACGGCACAGCATGTCACTGCAGGAAATCTCTTGCAATCCTCGTGCCAGCTTGGGGCCGCCCATCACGAGAACCAACGACATATGCCGTGTTACGAGCGACCTTCAGCTACGAGCGTCCCGCAAAGATTGAGCGACGATTGCGCGGCTAACGGCAGAACAGAAAGTATTGCTTTCCGAGGCTCAGACGCTCAGACTATTAATGGAAATTGTTCGTCCGCGAACACTTTTGGCAGGTTTTGGGCATGTCGACTGCTTTCTGGCGCACACGATAATCCTTTGCTCAGCCGGGAGGCTCCAACATCTAGAACCAAAGAATCAAGGACGAGCAAGGCTGCACCCTAGACGATACCAAGCCTGACCGGCCCCCAATTAGCCGCGCCGGTCCGAACTGCCCTCATCATCCACCCATCGCATCAGATCATCCAAGCACGCCCTTCATCTCATCTATTCCCCTTTCGCCCATAAAACCGGCCAAGAGATGGGTGTCTGCAAATCGTTGTCGCTCGAACCAGCAACCTGGACTGGGATAAGAACGGCGCCCATCCAAAACTTGGGTAGCTCGGCCGTCGAATAGCCGACGACTCTCGGCCGGCCAACTTCGTCGATGCCATTTTACCGACGACTTACCACACCCTCAAGCATTTGCTTCCTCTCAAGGCCGGGGGCGTCATAACCAGCGCGGGCGCTCAGGGGGACGACGCTCCGTTCGTGGGCTTTGGTTTATCCGCTCACCTAGGTCCAGGGCCCTTTCAATCTCTCCGCCGATCGGCCTCTCCTAACTCCCTGGTTATCGAGCCTGACGCAGGCATATCGGAGACATGGACGGAATGACTGGTCCCACTCTTCTCTGATCTGCGAGTGCAGGACAAGACTTGCGAATAGAGGCCCATGACGCATCATGCAGGCCGTTTTTCGTCCCCTCACAGTCACATGGCCCGGAATGGAAAAGGAGCATGTACCCGGGGGCGAGCTGGACCAGAGAATGACTGGCCCTCCGCAGCGGCGAGTGTTGGCCGCCCCCCAGAGTGCACACCACCCCGGTCCCCGAATCTCACACCGAGGTGCGGGACGCCCCGGAACCGGTCAGGCTGGGGATGACACTCGCGCCATGTGACGGACAACGACGCACGCTCACTCGCCGAAGGACGGCGCGCGCCGCCGCGTCAGATACGTGTCCGCAGAAGGGGAAGAGGAAACATGAGACAATGTGTGCGCGCCTTGGTAACCTGGGGTAGTAACGCCGTGATGAATCGGGCCGAGGACCGAAGTCGCAGCGCTCGTCACATCTCACCTGGGGCGGTCGGTTGCTGAAGAACCACCACCGCGACCTCCACATATCGTCAACGGACTGCACTCCGCCGATCGGCGAGGCCTCGTTCGTGTCGCCCGAGACGATCTTTCCAGAGTTGCGCAGTATCACCACGTGAAATGTGAGACCAAAAAGGGGTCACGAATCACCAAGTGAAATGCAAAAACCAAAGGGGCGAACAAGAGTCATGGATAGACACTCCCCGCAGGGCGCAATGTGTTTTATTGTATTCCTACTCATCCTTTAGGCGCATGGTCTCCCTCGACCTGAATGCCCTTGCCCAAAAACCGTCCGTGATGCCTCGTCCGTAGACGATCCTGTTCTCTGTTCTCCTTCGCAACGACGCGAAATGTGTAGTTCAAACCCCATCGTATCCGTACAATAAGCCCCCATGCCCGCGTGAGCGCAGGCGACCATATGCTACTGCTCCCATGCCTCCCCCAAACGCCGTAGATGCTGCTGCTGCTGCTTGCTTGATACAAGTGCTTGTTAAAAAGGACCAAAGCCAAAATCCCATGCGATGCCACCCTCGGTCTTACAATTAATCGTGGTCCCTTGTTCTCCCACGGCCGTGTCATCTTCTCCGCGAGTGTGTTCTCTGCTCTGCTCTCGGCAACTCCCAAATTGACCCCTAGTCCGTCGACGGCTCCTCGACCTCGAGCCTCTTAGCCGCGGGCTCGCTGTCGCCGTCGCTGTCCTCGACGTCGTACTTTTCCTGCCACAGCTTGCGCAGCACCTGGTACAGAAACAAGTACTGCGAGTCGGCCTGCACCATGCTCCGGCGCTGCTCGCGCAGGGCGTTGACCGTGCTGAAGATGAGGTCCTCCCCCTCGTCCGCGCCGCTACCGTTGTAGTCCGCCAGCGCGCCCTCGTCTAGCTCGCGCATCAGGTGCTCCAGCGTGATGAAGGTGCCGGTGCGCCCGACGCCCGCGCTGCAGTGTATGATGCGCGGCGTCTCGGGGCCGGCCGTGTTGTACTCGCGCGAGAGGCGCATGAGCGTGAAGAAGCTCGAGAGGTCGTCGACGGCGGGGACGCCAAAGTCGGGCCACTTGGTGTAGAGGAGGTGCCAGACCACGCGATCCTCCTCCTCCTCCTCGTCGCCGACCCGCAGCAGCAGCTTGCGCACCTCGATGGCGCCGTCCTCGAGCGTCTCCATCGAGTCGAAGCTCAACGTCGCGGTCCAGCCGTCGTTCCAGCCGTCCGTCTCGTTTAGCGTCCAGGCCGGCTCCTCCTCGTCCATGGGCAGGTAGGGGTGGCACTTCACCTGCATGTTCTCAAGCATGTTGGTGAGCTGGACGATGACAACGGGCGAGGTGAACTGCTCGGCGACCATGCGCCAGACGAAGTCGAGCGAGGCGGGCGTGGGCCCCTGCATGGCGATGTAGCGCAGCGGCGGCAGGTCCTTGTTGGAGGGAGAGGAGAGGGAGACGGTGGAGGCGTTGACGTAGTCGAGCTCGCCCTCGGGCACGCGCAGCTTTATGCGGTTGTGGTTCCAGGGCTTGATGTTGAAGTAGCGGTCCTGGACGCCGCGCGTCAGGTCCGTCTGCTTGTAGGAGCCCCATTTGCAGTTCTCGTCGGCGTCGGGGGCCATGCCGGCGGCCAGGCGGTTGCGCTCGAGCCAGACGATCTCCTGGAACTTGTTCTCTAGGTCTGCAAACGCTCGCAGGTCAGCGCCCACCGCACCTCGCTTTCTGGGTTTCCATCGTGAAGGGCTCAGCCGCCTACCTGGCGTGGAGAGGTCCAGGAACGCCGGGATCTTGGGCCTCGCCGCCCTGGCGCCCGCGCCCTCCCGGCCGTTCTTATCCGAGGACACGGCGTCGTCCCTGGCGAGGGCGCCGTCCTTGTGTCTTATAGAGGCGGGGGAGGACGCGATACCGTCGTGGGAGACGACGGCGGGCGGAGGCGACGAAGGCAGGGAGGCCGGCGGAGGGGATCGGGCGCGCTTGGCGGAGCCGCGCAGGTGCAGGCCGCGGAAGGCAGACTTTCGCAGGCCGGGCTTCGTCGGGGTCGGAGATCTCCTGCCGCCGGTGACCGTGACGGTGGTGGAGGGGTAGATCTGCTGGGGCGACGGGTGCTCTTGCTCGACGATGCCGGTGCCGTTGCGAGAGGGCGGGGGCTTGACGTCTGTGGTCGAGATGGTTGGAATCTTTGGTTTCCTGCGGAATTTGGGGAGGTGCTCCATCTTGGCCAGGCTGCGTGACGGTTCAGCTGAGGATGGTTGTGGTTGTGGTTGTAGTGTCGGTGCTGCTGCGTCGGCGCAGGAAGGAGTAGAGGAGGTTGAGGTGTTCGTGAGGATTCTGGTGGTGGAATAAAGGCGTGTCGCACGACGCAAGGGAGCGGACGAGTGCGAGATGCGCAGCGACAGTAAGGAAGGCGACAAGTCGGCGGTGGCGGCAGCGGGGTGGTGCAGAGCACCGCGCAGCAGTGACAGTGGTTGCAGCGGCAGCGTGTCGGGTAGCTTAAGTAGGTACTTCTATACCTCCCTCCCGTCTGGTGGGCTGGAATGTCGTCAGAGTTTTTGGGGGCCGGGGGGCACGGGGGCCGGCGGCCTGCAGGAGGCTCCTTTCTTTTTTTGGATATGGCGTGGCCCAGCGAGACGGGGAGCTGCAGCCAGAGGCGGCGAAGTTGGGGTAAAGTAGAGTAGGGATACGGTCGGACTTTTTCTTGGTGCCGTTTCTGCGATGGCGCACACTATTATCCGAGGGAGAGTTGAGCGCCTTGGTTGGTCGCAGTATTCCCTTTTGGAAGGGGGCTGAGTGGGATGTTTTTGAACGTAAGAGGCAGAGAACCAAGGCTTGCGAAGACGAAGGACGGTACCGTTCCTGGCGATCTAGAGCGGGCGCATGGGTACCTAGGTATGCCTCTTCGTTGCGTCACGAGTCGGGGATGGCTGTGGTTCTGTTGGCTTGTGTCACTTCGGGGAGGCACGTGCCGTCGTGGCAGGTGGGAAAGAAGGCGGACACGGTGAAATATGTGGAAAGAGAAGGTCGAGACTAGGGTTCGACCAAAGTGTAATAAAAAGACAGGAGAGGTCGAAAAGGTAGGGAGGGGAAGGGAAAAGAAAGAAAGAAAGGCTGTTCGGAAAGTTAAATTGCCACGATTAGAAAGACGATGGAGATTTGATTATAACAATAAAAAAAGGCGGGTATCGATCGTAAGCCTCTCTCGGCAAGGGCAACGTAAGAAAAAAACTGCAGGTTCCCTTGTCCTGATTCCCCCCACGACGGAAAAAAGCAAGCAAAGAGATTGTTTTGCTGCTGCTGTCGCGTGAGATGTAGGAGGAAGAAGGGGAAAGGGAGAAGGAGGAAAGGAAGAAAGGAAGAAAGGAGGAACAAGAGACAAAGAAGGGGCAACAGTGTGAGGCTGCCCCGGATATCTACGTATGTGGGTGGATAAGGCGATACGGAGGTACCTCACCTACCTCGAGGCTTGAGAAAAGGAGGTCAACACAGCACACCAAAAGGAAAGTGCAAAGCTGATTGATCCCTGGAGGGGAATCGGGACCAAGGACGAAGCATCGTTGCAAGTTCTGCTTTCGGCCGAGGAGCGATTGGGCAAGAAGGGCTGGACTCGACGGGACGCGATACACCTCAATCTGCCCTCGGGACAGGCTACAGGGTTGGGTTGAACACCTCTCTGGGAACCTCCCAGGTACAGCCTACAGGGCAGGGTACGCCCAGGTGCTGTGCACGAAGGGGCCTTGCCGGTCCTTCCAGGGGTGGTGGGGGCATCGGCTCGGGTAGGTACCTTTCCTCCCCCCGCTACCTTACCTGACGTTACCTCGAGCACGAAGTACCTTGCCCGGGCCCTGCGACCGACCCGAGGAGCTGGAAGCCCACTGGACGGGAATGAGGCAAGAGAGCTGGAGATGCAAGCCCCCCCGGGGCGGCCCTGCACGCTTCAATCTCGGCATCTTCGCTTCGGGCACCAGAGCCTAAACCGACAAACTGCTCCGTCCACTTTCCTCCCCTCAAACACCGTTTGTCCGAACTCGCGGACGCTGGCCGATTGCCACTCCTCCACTCACAGCAGATGCAAAACATGTTGGATATGTAATCAAGATGGTGGCGGACGGGCGGGACGGGCCCGCCACCGCAACGCACTGTTGAAGAAAAAACACTCGAAAAGGGTCGCAAGCCTGCAGAAGAACACCTTACCCAAATCACCGAAAAAAGAGAGTTTGGACCAACTGCAGCGCCCCGCTGATTCGCACCTGACCCGCGACTGCTTGCTGCGAGGTCACCCGCCTGCAAGTCATTCGGCCGCCGGTTGCTAACTTTAGACAAAAATCTGACTTTACGCGTACCCCAAACGCAAGCGGTTCTTTAAGCAGTTGTAGCGACCTTACTAAAAGCCTATTACCTCACGGAGATATACTAGATGCGGGAAGTTTACGGCCACCAACACTAGCGAATCGGAACCCAAGCCCATCTCCGAATGTGGAAGTAACAAGAGAGATAATCATCACCACCACCATAGTACGTATTCCTTCCTGTGTTATCCTCGCCTCATCTCATCGTCGAACCGAGATGTAGAGACAAGAGTCAAGAATACCCAAAAATACGACATGTCAACGCGCGTTACCCCCGGCTGGCGTGCTTCTAGAAGAACTCTAACCGGGGCCACACCTTCCTCGCGGCGACCTCCTCTAACCACCAAGTCGGCCCGCCAAGCCCGATGCGCCTTCCCTACCGACCGGTCCGTCGTCTTCGTTGTCGGCAAGTGCAAGCCCCCACCTCCCGCTAGTATCTCTCTGGAATGCCGTCGTGTCCGTTATGTACCTGTGTACCTAGTCATCAATACACTGTACCCAGATACGGCACCTATCCGGGATCCATCTCCCGCAACCCTCTAATACCGTCCCGAACAACCGCCAAAACAACAGCTGCGAACACCGCCAAGAACACGCCAGACTTCAGATGATTCACGTCTTGCACCATCTGGCTGCGATCTACACGTCCTGCCCCACCAACCAGCACATTTACCAAGGGGAACCATGGCACGCACAGCCAAACAGTCAGGTACGACAAGAAAAAGCTGTAGATAATCCCGAAAACCTTTCAAACATGTTGCCAAGCAATCCAAGACCGTGAGAGTAGAGGCTGAAATCCATAATATCTCCGACGCGTCCCATCCCTCGCGTCCACCTGCCCCGTTCGCCCGACGGCTTCCCCCCTTTTGTTGTTTACGTGACAGTAGTATTACATGGTTATATCCTACACATCCTCCTAATCCCCCTGATGAAACAGGCACCGTCAGACTAAACGGCCGAGTACACCGCAGTCACGAACCGCCCGCACTCCACCCTCTGCTCCAAGCTGACCTTCCTCCCCTTCCCGTCCTCCCCCAGCCGGACCGTCTGCCGCGGCGTGAGCTGGAACCGGTGCGTCTCGCCCGCCCGCCCCATCACCGCATCCCCCGCGCCCCCGTCCAGCGCCCCGATGTACCCCGGCGCGTTGAGGTTGCTGCGCTTCCCCGTGCCGAGCTGGTAGTGCTCGTTGCCGCCCCAGAAGAGCACGTCCGCGCCCCAGTTGGTGTCGTTCTCCGAGCCTCTGGATCCTGCCCCCGTCCGCGTGACGTTGTCCATCGTCGCCGACGCGTGCGTGCTGCCCACCGAGATGTTCGACAGACGTATCGGCGCCATCGCGTTGGCCTTCTCGTCGAACTCGAAGAGCGACGAGAGCGCCTTCACCTTGGCCGGTCCCGTCGTCACGTGCGTCCACTTGCCCGTGCCGAGGGTGCCGTACACGCCCTGTCCGCACGCCCAGAGGTCCGCGACTACGCGGGGCATGCGGCGCGCCGGGGCGACGTCGCTGCCGGCGTTCTGGCCGCTGTTCTCGGTGGCGTCCACGGTGAAGAAGGTGTTCATGCCGCCTGCTGCGATGGACGTGATCTTGGGCACCAGCCCGCTGTTGGCGTAGAGCTTGGCGATGGGCAGGAGGGACGGAACGTCCAGCTTCTGCGTGGCGGCGTCGGCGGCGACTCCGAGCTGGCCGAACGTGTTGTCACCAAACGTAAAGAGCTTTCCATCCTTGTCCAGGGCCACCGAGTGAAAGTCGCCGGCCGCAATCTTGGCAATCTTGAAGCCCGAAAGACCCATGATCTCTTGAGGCTGGTCGTACGGCCCCTTCGGGCGCGTCGCCCAGCTCAGGCCCGGGATGCCCATCTGGCCCTGCGTCGGGTATTGCAAGGTGCTCGCCGCGGCGGAGAAGACGCGCCCCTTGGACGTCAGCAGGAGGCAGTGCTCCTGCCCGCTCTTGATGTCGACCACCTTCTCCCCCCGGCCCAGCGAGCCGGGCGTCAAGACCCTAAAGTTGACCTTCTCCGGCCCGCCCGAGCTCCAGAACGGAATCCAGGACGACGACTGCGACTGGGGCTGCAGCTTCGCGCCCGAGTCCTGGTCGCTGCGGGACGCCGGGAGCGAGTAGACCGAGCCGTTCGCCGAGAGCGCAATGACGCGGTCGTTGGTAACGGCAATCTTGGAAATGTCCTTGCCCTTGAGCGTCTCCTTGGGCAGCGGGTCGTCCTTGGAGAAGCCCACCCCCCACTGCACGATGTCGCCCTTCTCGGTGACGGCGACGCCAAAGTCCTGCGTCAGCTTGATGTCCCTCAGCAGCTGGCCGTTGAAGTACGAGATCCTCCGCGGCAGCTTGACGACGGCCTCCTTGGAGCCGGGGTCGATGACCTTGCCCACGTTGGAGCCCCAGGCGTAGACGCCGGGGTCCTCCCAGCTCTTCTTGACCTGCAGGTGCTGCGAGCTGATGAGGTCGCGGTTCTCCTCCTTCAAGTCCGAGTGCTTCCTGGCCTTTTCGAACTCGATCTCGGCCTTCTGATACTTGGGCTTGGAGGCCGGGGTCTCGGCCTTGTCCTTGGCCTCGCCGCTGAGGAACTGCTTGAGGGGGCCGTTCATGGAGTCGTCCAGGTAGTAGAGACCACCGCCCACTCCGGCGGTGAGGACTAGGGGAACCGCCTTCCTCAGGAGAGACTTCTCACCGGGACGGCGGGGGCCGCTGGCATAGCGGCGCCACTGCTGGCGGGCGACGGAGGAGCATCTCTGCGCTGTAAGAGACGCGCGAGCGTTGGTGGCAGCTCTGCAGGCCTTCATCGTCCGGTGTGCTGGGTTCGATCGGGCGTAATACGGTGTAAGTCAGAGGTCGGAACGTATTGTAATCACTGCATCCAACGTTGTTGGTAGAGCACCACCAAGCGAGTGCAGCCGGGAGGTCGCTGACAGGTCGTGAGGTCATGCAAAAACTCAAAGCTCGATTCGCCAGCACTAAATCTAGACTTTCAGGACCCCTGGTCCAGGGACCGTGCGCCCCCACAGCGGGTGAACATGCGGGACCCACACCCGGGCGGGCATTGGTGCGCTGCCACAGGGCAGCCTGCCAGGTGTCGCTGTCGCTGGTTGGGCCAATGATTTTCCGCCCAGTGGTACCTAAGTACACTAGGGCCCGGCGCGACCTCACCTCAAGCTGAGCTGGCCGAGGGTGGGAACCTCTGCCGACCACGGACGAGGGGCCTGCGCCGGAGCTTCTAGATCACCACCACCACCACCATCATGTACGACGATACCTGGTACAGCTTCGTGCCGGACGTGGCCAAGAAGGCGACCTCGAATGCCCAAGGTGCCGGTCACCGCCGCAAGGAGTCCCTGCTGCAGCAACCCAATGTGAGCTTGCCATGCTCCCGCCCCTCTGTTCAACCGTCGCTGACGATAGCTGATTCCAGGGCGCAGCGCAAATCGCCGACGCACAAGAAGCGCTAAACGAAATCTTCGAAGAAATTGAAGACACGAACACCCCTCCCGAAGCCACGGTGCTGCGGCGCGCCAAGTCGTATTCCGACTTTTACCACGTCGTTCGGGCCCAACTAGCCAAGGACGAGCAGAAGAAGAGGCGGCGGCGCAGGAAGGACAAGACCTGGGACGCCTTGGATGTTGCAGCGCAAGTGCAGGAATCTGGTCTAGATCGCCGTCCGGTGCCGAACCAATACGAGGACGAATTGCTCAAGGCTAGCCAGCAGGAGTACATGTAAGCCGACCGAGACGTGCTGGAGGGGGAGGTATTGACCGGGACAGACTCTACAAAGACCAGCTCGCCATCACGGAGCGACACCTCGACGCGCTCATCGACGACACGAACGAAGCCCTCAAACTCCTCACCACGCTCTCCGAGTCCTTCCAGTCCGTGGAAGCCCAGACGACGTCGTTCCAATCCCAATGCGAGGACCTGCTGTCGGAACAGCACCGACTCGAGAAGCTCGCCGACGAGGTCGGCACCGACCTGCACTTCTACGCATACCTCGATAACGTGACGCGACGGCTCAATGCGCCGGGCGCCGGGCGCCTGGTGGATGACGGCTCGTTCGGCGAGGTCTTGAGGAATCTCGACTCGTGCATAAGCTTCATGTCGACACACGTATGCCCCCTGCTTTCTGCTTCAAGGCCGCATCTGACAGTTGCCCCAGGCCACCTACCGCGACGCCGAATCCTACCTCGCACGATACGAGTCCCTTCTCACAAAGGCCCTCCACCTCCTCGAGGTCGGCTTCACAAACCGGCTGGACAACATCTCGTCCGAGATCGCGAGCCAGATCGCCGGCACAAAGTCGGAGGCGACCCGCCACGCCATCGCCTACGGCCGCTTCGAGGAGACGATCCTCGACTCGTACTCGCTGATCCCCAACATCCACAAGGTCGTCGACAGCGTCTACGACCAGTACGGCCTGCCGATCGACGGCGTCGCCAAGGCCATCTACTCCAACACCACCAGCAACCTCTTCCAGGTGTACCTTGGCGTCCGCGACCGCGACCTGAAGCCGGTGGTGCAGCACGATCTGGACGAGTTCCGCAAGGAGATCAAGGAGCTGTCCGTGGAAACCGCGTCGAGAAACTACATCAAGCAGACCTTCGAGCGCGCCTTCAACGAGTCCAACCTCTTCGCCAAGATCTTCGGCCTCCGCCTGCAGTGGAGCTCCGACCACGAGTCCGCCTACGCCGTCCTCAAGGCCAACAGCCGCTCGCTCGTCAACCCGACGAACCTCGTCCCGCTGGCCGCGAACCTGCAGTCGGCCCTGCAGACCGCCGACCTCGACACCATCTGCAGCGTCGTCGGCTGGCTGACCAACGAGTACCTCGTCCTGGACTACGACGAGGAGGAGTCCCCCTTCGCGCGCCAGTGCCGCGAGCTCAGCGCCAGGCTGCTGACGGAGCACCTCTGGGTCTTCACGGACAGCTTCTTCGAGGCGGAGGTCACCAAGACGATCACCAAG
Organism: Colletotrichum plurivorum; assembly: GCA_014235945.1. NCBI lineage: Eukaryota > Fungi > Ascomycota > Sordariomycetes > Glomerellales > Glomerellaceae > Colletotrichum > Colletotrichum plurivorum. The sequence continues at coordinate 64,730 of WIGO01000172.1, forward strand.
GCCGTGGTCAAGGACGACACGCTCGTCATCCCGCCCGTCGTCGACGGTGTTTCGTCTTCGAATGCCTTCCCTATTGTGAAGCAGGCGCTGAAGCTGCTGTCAATGTACGACCAGGCCATGCCAAAGGAGCGCAGCGTAAGTCCCCCGAACGCATGTTTAATATACATAAGCTAACAGCAAAAAGCAAAAAAACAGCCAAGTAGTCTTCAAAATCATCCGCGAAACAATCCAGATCCTCCAACGCGCCGAGGCCCGCATCAAATCCCTCAAGTCCGGCACCGACGCAGACCTCTTCACGATCAAGAACCTCCTCATCATAAAGAACGAGCTCGTCTCCCTCGAGATAGGCGACATCCGCAGCGACGCCGCGGCAATGCAACACTTCGGCCGCATCTGGGACCACCTCTCCCCGCAGTCCTGGATGGGCCTCGTGACCAACCTCATCGGCGGCTCGCTCTGGTCCCGCGGCAGCACGCAGCAACCCTCCGTGACGGCCAAGACGCTGACGGTAGAGGACATGAGCGAGCAGCTCGACGAGCTCCTCCGGCAGTCCATCGTCGCGTTCACGCAGCGCTGGGGACGGATGACCAACGACGCGCGCGATCGCAAGGCCGGCGCCAAGCCCATCGGGAAAGTCGAGAGGGAGCTCGACGAGGTGCTGCAGCGGGCGTTCAGCAACCAGCCCGAGGTGATTGCCAAGCTCAAGGAGGCCATACAGATCAACGCGCAGGCGCAGGACGCGGCCAACGGGGAGAAGAAGGGCATCCGGCGGTACTAGATGTTGCTGTGATGTGGATGGACCTATGATTAGAACCTTCCCAAGATTTAATGAATGAAATTTGAGCATCTATCAAATACCGATGTATCTTGACGACAATACGTGACGGTATCCATCACTTGAACTCAGGCGCGAAAGGGCAGTAATAAACCACTGCAGTACGCTTACCCCAACAGTTCCTGGTCTCTTACCAGAAGCACTATATTCGCGGCCTCAGAAGCCGAATTTAACGAGGAGCAGGCGCAATTTCAACGACACTATCCGATGACATAAACTCCCACGGTTGTTGCCCTCACCATATCACCCTTCCGTCCCGTGCCGCCCCCCCCCCCCCCCCCCCCCCCCCCCCTCCCTTTTTTTTTCTTTCTTCCCTCTCCCCCCTCCCCCCCCCCCCCCCCCCCCCCCCCCCCCCCCTTTTTTTTTTCTGTTGCTGACCTCGCGCCGCGATGCCCTCTAGCACCGAACCGCCTACACCTTCCGCGGTTGTCGGTGGCGCCTCTCCACCAAGATGATGACGAAAACTGCCTGTTTATCGCTTCAGTCTCAATGCGTGGCTTGATCCATCGATCCAGACCTCATCCCGCTCCACAACCAGCGACCAACAACACCTGGAAGCACGGCCGATCCGCTCCCTGCTCACTCCTCGACCGCAACCCCCCGCCCCAGTCCGAACGATCTCACCGCCTACTTGAACATAAACCTTAATGGCCTGGGCCAAGACGGATGGGCTGCTGTCCTGCACAACACGATCTCGAGCGGGCATGATATATGTGCTCTCGAGAGGAATACGAAGAACGGAATCCTTTGCCTGGTCTTTTGACTATGGGAGTAGGAAGGCAGTCCTCCGCTGGCCAGGCCATTTCAGGGACGCCTGGACGCATGACAATTGGTGGAATGATGAGGATAGGCTGGTGCCAGGGACTGAGGCTGGCGATACTGGCGCTCTGGAAACAAACATGAATGAAATGCGAAGAAGCACAGGCAGGACTGGAAGAAGGCAACCGACTTTTATGAACCGCTGCTTGTACCGGTAGCCTAACACGACATCCCGGAGAAGACCGAATTTACTAAACTGGACGTCGAAGTAGAGGCGGTAGCAGAGTACCTGGATCGTTAGTACACCCCCATGTAACGATACTAGCGATACTGATATGATGATCGCCTGTAGTTTGACGCCGAGTACGAGTGCTGTCTAGAAGCCGAATTACGACTGGCCGAGCCCGAGAGCCGCGTCGTTCGGCGGGAAGTTCAGGAGCGCGGGCGAGCACCGATTCAGATCCCGATCCCAAGAGCGAACAGGATGTCCCACCACCGTATAAAGGAATCCGGAGCGCCCGAAACGGCCCGTATCGCACTCCCATGCGTGGTCATCCGCGAGTCGCGTTGCCTACGCCCCTGAGCCGGTTCGGGCGACGTCCGGGTAAGACAGGCTTGGGCTGTTCTTCATACTGTGGACCCTGACTGCCAGCTCCTCTGGCGAAGTAGCGCCGGGTGGAAGAGGTCACGCTATGTTAATGTTACTGGCCAATCCTCCTGTCTAATCAAGAACTTTCAGCAGCAGATCAACCTGCTTCTTAGTAGTATTAATCATTTGTGTTGTAAACCGTTGTCAAGCTGCTTACACTGCTGGGTCACGTTGTGCATCATGAAGAATCTTCTTCATTGAGGAGTAGAGCCCAGGCTCAGGCCTTTTCCACCTTTCACTGCCTGGGAACACCACTTTGCGTAACCTATTGATCCATGGAATCAATGGCTGATAGTATGAAGAGAAGTTCTGGCCTGCATTTCGGAGAAAATCTTCCTCGTCAGTAACCTCGCCTTTTTTGGACCGCACCAGCTTGCTGTCACTCTCATAGTTCCAACTATCAAACTCAGTTGGCCCCACGTCTTCGTTGTAATGAATGCATATCCAGAACAGAACCCAGAAGAACGACTCTAGGTCGTGCATGAATGAATACTGCTCGCCTAGTAACGCCCCAAAGGCCATGAATGCCATCGTGCCGGTCCTTCCCCTGGCACTCGAAGCACCCTGTCGTTGCTTCCGGATAGCGAGGTCAAGGTCAATTAAAAAGGCAGGCCAGGATGGGTTGCTACTATCCTCGTTGATCATGAGATTGTTGATGGATATATCCCTGTGGAGGATGCCTGCCTTGAGCAAAGACTCGTGACCCTCGATACAGCCCACTAGGGCAGCAAGCAGTGCTGATCGAGAGCTTGCCTTGTAGATAGGCTTACCATAATCCTGAAGAATGATGCGCCGATGAACCCGATTTGGGGGAGTACTTGGGGCCTTTGTTGGAGATGCAGAAGAGGATCTCTTGCTTGGGGGCAAAGTGTAATTGCTTTGACTAGAGGGACGCTTCCTGCTGTTGCTGCCGCGGCCCTTCCACGGGGCATCTCTTGCTATGTTACCTAGTGATGTCTGGAGTCCTGGCCGGTAGTTGGTCGCTAGTGTGATGTTAAGCCCGTGTCGAACATTGTTCCAGATGTCATCATCTGTCTTGTGAACCTGGACTGTTTCGTGGTGGTAATACCGGGCCACGTTCACAACACCTTTCTCCGTCACTTCACGCAGGAGGTCGCCATCTTCATCGCGTTCAGGGTATTGCCATGAATCCTTGATGACAAGCGGTGTCTCTGGATGCCCTTCAGGGTGAGCCTTCCAACAAGTCACTTCCCGGCCAGCTACACAACGGGCCCATAGGATCACCTCGTCAATAACAATCCGCTCGGTGGAACTATTCCGCTCGATCTCGATGAAGCGTTTGTTGTCTGATGCCATGATCGTCGGGTCAAGCCCTAAGGCTTCCTCATCCATACAGAGAAACCCGAGCACTGTGGACACAAATTGCAGCCCGTCTTTGTTGATGTCAAATTGCTCTGATGCGATAGCTCCAAGCCGGTCAAAAGCCCACACCCTCATGAGAGACCCACAGAGCGTGAAGCCCAGGACAAAGCGCCTGGTGTCTTGTGCAGCAAGCACTTCCCTTGCATACCTCCCAAGGTCAAGCCAGGCCTTGGAGGCTGTGTCGGCAGACGGATTGCTCTTGAGTTCTCCAGATACCAGAATCTGCTTCCAGTGGTATCGAGACCCCCGGTCAGCCTTGAGGTCGTCGACAAACCCAACATCTAGTTTGCGATCTGCCGTGGAACCCTGCATTGGCGTGTTGGGCTGGGCTAGGAGCCTTCGTTGATGTGTCGTATTTGACTTCTGGTTGTCAAAAACCGCTAGCTTCTTGACGAAGTCCATAAGCCACTCCAGCACGCTACTCTCGTTTGCATCCTGGGGCCATCCCTTCCAGCCATCTTGGAAGAAAGGATCGCATGGAGGCACTGAGCGAAGAACTGCTTGGACGCTGCCTCGAGTCCAACAACACCTCCAAAATATGCGTCTCGAAAGCCGGGAAGCCCAACATACGTAGTGCCGAGCTCCTCTTTCAGTATACCGTCAACATATTTGCGGTGTTCGGACGAGTTTGCAAAACTGCTCGTGTTGTGCAGCCAGGGGGTTTGTTGAAGTGAAGACACTATCGTTCGGGGTGGTGGGGTGGCTTCGATAAGGAGGTTGCTGACTTGACACCAAATCAGTTCATCGTCAGGGTCATCGGCAAGGGCTGATCGCAGGAGAGGTTTGGCTCGATTGAGGTCAAAATCGTCGCTTGTGATCTTCGCGTTTATGTTTGATAATTCGCCAAAAAATGCTCTTCCGCTGCTGGACCGGAGAAGTCGAGCGGCTGGAAGGACTTGAAGTGCCGATAGGAGGATGAGAGCAAGGATTTAGACGTCTACGCAACCGGTCAGTAAATGAAGATAGTCGAACCACCGTTCCTGTCTGCCTTCTTCACCAGGCCGGTCTAGCGTGTGGTCGTCACAGACGGAGCCTGTCTCTTTGCAGAGGGAATTGAACCGATCTTAAAGACAGAGAGAACACGTCCTATAGGATTTGCTTCGATGATGTCTAACTGTGATTGATCTGCCATTGTAGGCGAGGTGATCTGGGTAGGGTGATCGTGACGTTGTGCGGGCAGTCGCGTTACTTGGGTAAGTGATCGCATAAGGAAGGCAGGCATTGACCACCCACTTTGGCTTGCTTGATGTGGGAGATTGTTGTTCCGGCGGCTTACCCTGTGGCTGAAGGGGCTCCTGGACATCAGGCTTCGGGTTGGGTGCTCCGCCGCAGATGCGCTGCACAACGGTAATATGCTGACTCATCAAGATAGCACCACTGACGAGTCACCACCGCCGGCCAGATTGGCGTTAGCACGCCATTCTCGGAGGCCCTTGCATGCCCCACACCGGCTATCTGGGGATGGCACCGGGGCTGATAAATGCCTACACTAGGTCCGTACCTTAGGTAGGTAAACTTCAATGTAGGTAGGTAGCTCCGAGGGTTTATCTCACCTCTCACCGATAACTCGCGCTCGCCTTCCTTTTCACTTTCCGCCGCCCACCAGTCTTTCATTTGTTCTTACCTGCCGTCCTAGCCGCAGTTCCGGTATTTCAAGCAACTCCCTCAGCCGCAACCCAAACCCGAAAGCCGGCCGATAAGCCCTCGGCGGGGTATCTCCAGCAAAGATGGCAGACGCGGCGGTCGACCCCGAGATCCAGAGCGGCGGCGGAGCGCTGCAGACGGCCAAGGACCTCTTCGCCGGCGCCGCGGGCGGTGTCGCCCAGGTCCTCTTGGGTGAGTACGAGTCAATTGGTTCTGCATCGTATCTCGGGGGGTGGTTACGAGAGAAAACACCATGAAGTTCTCGTGAGGCCCGGATGAGAGACCCGAGGCCGACTTCGGAAGACATCCGGACTCACAACCGCCCTCACTCCTTCACAACCACTCAAAGCGCAAATGACAATACTTTCCAAGAATAAAACTGACCTCCCCAGGCCAACCCTTCGACATCGTCAAGGTCCGCCTCCAAACCTCCACAACCTCCACCTCGGCCCTGACAGCCGCCTCCCAAATCTACAAGAACGAGGGCGCCCTGGCCTTCTACAAGGGCACCCTAACCCCGCTCCTCGGAATCGGCGCCTGCGTCTCCATCCAGTTCGGCGCCTTCCACCAGGCCCGCCGCTACTTCGAGGCCCGCAACTCCCTCTCTTCTTCCTCTCCCACTTTGTCTTACGGCCAGTACTACGCCGCAGGAGCCTTCGCAGGCGTCGCAAACTCGGTCATCTCAGGACCGATCGAACACGTCCGCATCCGCCTGCAAACCCAGCCCCACGGCTCCGCCCGTCTCTACTCCGGACCCATCGACTGCGTCCGCGTGCTCTCCCGCCAGGGCGGCGGCGTGCTCCCCGGCCTCTACCGCGGCGAGGCCGTCACGATCCTCCGCGAGGCCCAGGCCTACGGCGTGTGGTTCCTCGCCTTCGAGTGGATGATGAACGCCGACGCGGCGCGCAACAAGGTCGACCGCAAGGAGATTCCGTCGTGGAAGGTCGCGCTCTACGGAGGCCTGGCGGGCGAGGCGCTCTGGCTGGGCAGTTACCCCCTCGACGTCGTCAAGAGCAAGATGCAGACCGACGGTTTTGGTGCGGAGCAGCGGTACAAGACCATGCGGGACTGCTTCGCGCAGACGTACCGCGGCGAGGGGCTCAGGGGTTTCTGGAGGGGTATTGTGCCTACGCTCCTGAGGGCTATGCCTGTTAGCGCTGGTACCTTTGCCGTTGTCGAGATGACCATGAGGGCGATCAACTAGAAACATTTATGGGGGGCATGTATGCACAGGGGAAGAAAAGCAGCAACATTCGGGAATATCTTTTTGTCTGTTTTCAGTCGGGACATTTCTACATCGTAATACCCTTCAACACTACGATACTGTATATAAAAGGTTCCCGGCGTCGGTTTAGATCTAGAATACGAAAGAGGGACGTCTATTCTTTATTCTCCACCCTCCGCTGCAGAATGTGCCTCGCGTTCGCCGGCGTGAGCGTGTCGACCTCCATCTCCCCCAGCACCCTCTTCGCCTCCGCGTTGTCCGTGAACGCGCGGTCGGTGACCTGCTTCAGCGACAGCCCGCCCTCCTTCGCCTCGACGGGGAGGCTGAGAAGCTTCAGCGCGTCGACCAGGCTGGCCATCGATGCGACCCCGTTAGGGATGTACCGCTCGACCAGGGCGAAGATGGCGTTGACGTCGCGCGTGAACTGCGCCGCGCCGAAGGCCGTGAAGCTCTGCCTCATGAGCACCTCGCCCCAGAGCAGGTCCTGCAGCTTGTCGAGGGCGGAGCGCCACGTGCGTCGGTACGCGGCGGTGCCGACGGCCTTGAGGAGGAAGTCGAGGTTGCGCTTGAGGATCTGGAGCTGTCAGTACGCGGTCACTTTGTTGGTCTCGTAAAAAGCTTACTCTCAGGGGTTCGTCGAGCTCGGGTGTTACGGCAAGTTGGGATGCATCAACTGTGAAGGGTTAGCGAGCTCGTGCCAAAACTGCATAGAGAAGACTTACTATCGGAACCACCGTCGTTGATGGTCGTCCACTGCGTGCGTGTCGCATAGGCCCGGAACGCCTTGTAGTGGGAATCCGCCAGGGCGCTCACCAAAAACTCTTGAGCCGTCTTGCGACGGAGACTATACGCCGCAATCGTCTCGTCGAACAGGACGCCGTCGTCCGTGTCTGACCCCACCGCCGTAGATGTGCGGTCCTTGACCTCCTCGTAGGTCATGTCACCAGACATCCTCGAGGGCTCGCCGTCCTTGGTCACGCGGGCCTGGAGCTGGTCCCAGAGCACAACGAAAAATTCCTCGTTGCCCCAGTCCTTCAGGGTGTTAACAACATGGTCGGCACTGCCAAAGACCTTGCAGAGGGACTCCAGGCCACCGGTGCCTTCGAGCGCCGCGAGCTGCTCCTTCGTCACTCCGTGGAGCGTTCTGCCGACGGTGGACGTCAGTGCCTGGTAGGCCTCCAGCGAACCGCGCAGGCGATCGTGGAACTCGTCGAGGATATCCAGCTGGATTCCAATCAAGAAGCGTATCTTGTGCTTGAACGTGCGCACCCTCTCGTACTGCGCCGTGATTGACCTCAGGAGATCAGTAACCCGTACCGCACCAAACGTCGGCTTCGTCTTCCCCGGCCCTGCGTAGTCGTAGTCAATATGGCGCGCATCTGGCGTGTCCATGATCGCCCGGAAGCGTTCCATCGCGAATTGCTTCTCCGCCTGGAACCACGGCTCGAACCACTCCTCCAGAACCTCGGAAGCCAGACCGGGCCAGCCCTTTTCTGGGTCGCCGCCGTCGTAGTTGAATTTGGACCGGATGTTTTCGTCAAAGGTCATGAGCTGGCCCATCAGACTGCTCAAAAACGTCGGGTTTCTGGCCGCGTCTGCCACCGCACCCTTGACCTTCTCCCTCATCACGGGGAGCATGCTTGTGATGAAGGCGCAGACCGGGTCGACGTACACGAGGCTGCTAACTGCCGGGGTGTCACGGAACTTGGCAGCCAAGGTGAAGCCCAGGTTGTCCCTAAAGAAGTCCTCCCACTTCTCTATGGTAGCCAGGAACCAAGGGAAACAGTGCGTTCCTATCGCCTCGGGCTTGCTCGTCGGCTTGTCGCTGAGGAAGTGGAAGCGGAACTCGGAGATGAGAATGCGGCTCATGACGTCGAAAGGCAGGAGGCTGACGGTCGTTTTGCTCAACGTAACTTCCGGGATTTGGAGGTCGAGCAGCTTCTCGAAGCAAGCAAGCCACTCCTCGTCCATCTCAGAGGTCGGATCGACCATGGGCCACGACCTCTTGCTCAGTACACCCTCCAGCTCGCCCGACATGATCTTCTTCATTTCGTCCCATAGCGACTCGGCAACACCCCGTACGTGGTTGACGAGGTGGACCGCCGCATCGTCGGCGGGGCCTGAAAGCTCCTCCAAGCGCCTCGACAGCTGCTTCATTTTTGAGTACGGCTCCAGGGCAGCCTTGGGGCTCTCTGGGAGGTGCGAGCGAGCTTCGACCCGCAGCTTGTCGACATCCTGAAGCAGCACGAGGTACTTCTGCGCCAGCTCGATCGTCTGCAGCTTCTTCATGGGCTGTTGCAGCCTCGCGATGGCCTGGTTCGGGGCGTCCGACGCCGCCGCGATCTTAACGCGGACATCGATGCTGTGCTGAAGGTCCTGGAAGTCTTGTATGCGCTCTGCGAGCGAGGACTGGCGGTCTTCGGCCGTGCGGCGGGCCTCGTCGAGCTGCTTGATGGCGTCCTCGAGCTGGGTCTGGAGCTGGCTGCGCTGGACTTCGACGCTGGCGATCAGGGTGTCGAGGTTATCGAGGTCGGTCGTGGACTGGAGCTTGTCGTCGAGGTAGTCTTCGACGCGGATATCAAGCGCGCCCGCCTGGGAGCGAGGGTCGGATATTGCGGCCATGGCGGGCTGGTTTTCTTCGGTGCTGCAGCTGCATCAAATGTCGAGATCGCCGCAGTGTGGTCGGAACAATGACGTGGAGCTTGCGGGTGGCATTTAGCGGGGCTACCTAGGTACCGAGCAAATGCCTCTATCCGGCATATTGCATGTAGTGGGCGTCCATGGACGTTTGACTGCGCAAATCACGATGTTTCTACGGAATAGCATGTGCATCGAGATGAAGACACCTTTGCTGATATCAGGCTCATCTTAATGATACGGAGGTATCGCAGTTTGGAAAGAACAGCCTGACTCGGCGGGCTAAATGGATAGGTATGGGCTGATACAGCCTGAACGGTACGATGCAACTCCCCAGCCACGCCTTTTACGAGGTGTACGAGCTTAGCGGCGTGGTTCAAATGTGGCGGGACTGCAGTTTCCAGAGCAATCGCGTAGGATGGACTGCGCTCGCTCTCGCAGAAGCCGGAATGAGTCATCAAAGATGTTTGTTGATGCTATGGGAGTGAGTATTGTTGTCACCTCGTCAGAGGGACAACTAGCTAGCTTATTGTCTGTGTGTACGGCGCTCACGGCAGGCTGGAGGGTGCAGATGGATTGCGTCAATGGCTGGCAAACGTACGGACATTCAGCGCGAACGGACACCGATGACAGCCTCTCAACGGCGTCGTAAGCCCTGGCTAAACATAGTTGTTTTGCTGGCGATGGCGGTGCAGATGCAGAGTAAAAACAACTGCACTCGATCTGCGTCGAGCCGATCTAGTCAGCAACTCGGACGTTCCCCCCATGGGCGGAGGCAAGACAGCGCTAGCATCCACCAAGAACCGTCAATGCGGGATCAAGAGACAAGAGCAAGCCGCGCAGGCGTTCGGCGCCGTTGACAGGTGTCGAGATCCTCGTCCGGCGCCGAGGGCGAGATCGCGGATGAGGCTGCCGAACGACGAACGGCCTCTTCCTTGACCGCCATACTGTACGGCGGTGTATTAGCATTAGGATCGCGAGATCCGACTTTGTCTAGTGGGGAGCAGAATCCGATGGGTCTCCAAGATGGAAATCACGGAGCCGGACGGGGTACCTGCATCCAAGCCGTACCCGCCAGCAGGGGCAGGCGGCTGCGAATAGCCTCAGCAGTCGCCCAAGATACGGAGTAGGACGACGAAAGCAGCCGACCGCGTTCGTGGCAAGGTGCGCCGAGTCCTTGAGGTCCCACGAGGTGCCTCTTGGCCGTCATCCAGGATCCGAGTTTCAATGCTGTCGCCGTGCCAACAGGGGTGGCAAAGAGAAGGCGGAAACAACGCATCACCTCGACTCGACGCGGGCGAGTCGAGACGGGTTGGAAAGCAAGGCAACAGCTTAACACACCAGACCCCCGGTCTCGGGTGTCATCTCGTATGCAGGAACCCTCGCCATGTCGTCCCGTGTCGAGCCTGATTTCCTGATTCGGATTGGGTTAGGTGAGGAGGAAACCTGGCGATCGGTGCAGCTGCAGGACGCAGGAGTGATTAGACGGGCAAAGAGGGAAAAAGGACACTTGAGCATAGGAGATGGAGACTGACCCGCGAGAGAAAACAGGCATGTCGTGCGACGTCGTACGGAGTAGCGAGCTACCAGATAGGTCTGGTCTGGTCTGGTCTGGACTGGTGTTCGTGGTGGTGAAGTGGTGGTTTGGTCAGGAACAAACAAAAGTGCGCTAAGATGCAGGTTTAGATTTGACGGGGGATGCGACGACTCTGGAAGCTGCACTTGGTGGGGGACCCCTGGAAAGACGTCACCCAGCCACCGGGCTTTTTTGTCCTCTCAGCAGGTGCGATAGCAGCCGTAGGCCCTGTTCCGACGGGCCCCGCCTTCCAAGTCGGGCCATCGTAGGAAGCCACAGTGAGCCAACAGCCTACGAGTGCTGAGGGATGGCCGCTAGGGACAGGGGTGGTGACCCCCGGACAGCTGCCCCGCCCCGCTTTTAGCCCTGCGCGCCCAGGAACCGCCGCGACGCTGAGAATCGCCCGGACAACCGACACGAGTAAATAGAGGAGGTTGGCGTAGCTACGTAAACCACCGTAAACCAGTCGTACACCACCTTGGCTCTCTCGACTGCGACCACTCCCCCGGCACCATTCCCTACCTACCTCACTCCGTACTCCGTACAAACCCAGGTAACCTTGCTTCACTTGCAAAAAGTGGATGGCAGGGCCAATTGCGCATCGCCGCTGAACCTCTCCTTCTCCAGAATCCAGATCAACCCATAACCATCACCCTTTTTTTCTTCCTGCACCACTTTACCAGCCATCCGAATATTCGTCTCAGCATTCGCTCTACAAACCTCTCGCTCGCCCCGAGACTGCGGGCTTCCCGCTTTCTACACTCTGGATACATTCTTCACCGTCCAGAGAGACAAAACTAAGTCCACCCTTCTTCCCTCCCTTCCAGCTGCTTTCCCAGCCATCCCAATATCCCACGCCCACCACACCACACCACCCACATCTTGAAGACCTACCCGCCCGCTCGCATTCATTCGCACCACTCCCACACTTTGCCGTCTCCTCACATCGTCAATCTCGAGTGACAGCATCCCAAGTGGTAGTCTGTCTTTGTTGCGTCTGACCGTACCGAGAAGAGTCTCGAGTACATACAAACCTTCGCAGGTCCGACACCGTCTCGCATTCCTCGCGGTGTTCTCCAGCATTCCGATTCTTCGCATCGCCCGCCCGCATTCCTCGACCACAAGCTCCCGCGATCGCCTCCTCCACACAACCCGCAAGGAGAGACAACAGCGTGCCAGCGCTGAGGGGTGCGAGGAACCAAACCCAACCGTCACTCCTACCACGGAGGACGGGCGTGGGTGGAACTAAGAGAGCGAAGTCATCTCTCTAGAGAGAAGGACTAGAATCACACAGCCAACATGGCGAAATTCCAAGTAGGCTGGTATCGTGAGTACACCTCATCCGTCGACGAGCGCTTCCCTCCCAGCTGACACGCAACACCAGGGTTCGTACCATTCCTAGGATACCACCATGTCTTGATGATCTTGATTGCGGTCTCGATTATCCTTCTTTGTGAGTTGCTCCCATCAGACGATCCGGACTCCCAGTGCTAATGGTCCGCAGCTTTACTACTGGCAGGATGCTCTTCGTCATCACCTTTAATACCCGACATCTTCCTCTTGTCGCTGTACTACGACAGATACACCGCGGTCCCCGACACCGCGCAGGTCGACTACAATGTCCACACGGCCATCGAGAACATCGCCGGTGACGCCCGTCTCGCCGCGCGCGTCGGCTACTTTGGCATCTGCATCAGTCCGGACGGCGGCAGCTGGCTTTGCAGCAACAACGCCACCGCCCTCGCCAACGAAGTCTCCGTCGACCAGGACCCCCTCAACCTGATCTGGCTCGCGGCCCAGTTCAAGGACATGATTGTCTTCCCGTACTTGATGTAAGCATCCCCGCCAGTCCGTTTCTTGTTCACAATTCACTAACTCCCGTCCCAGTATCATCGCCATCATCTTCGCCTTCGTCTGCTTCCTGCTCCTGGCCACCTTCCCCGGCTGGCATGAAGAGGAGGACTCCGAGGGTTCCGACCGCGAGGTCAAGCCCTTCCCGTCGCGTCCCGTTTCCCAGATCTCGCTGGCCATCATCTTCATCGCCTCCATCTTCGTCCTCGTCTCCGTGCTGTGGCAGCACACCGCGTCCGTTGCCGCGTCCATCATCGCCCAAGATTTCGGAAACGGCGCTGTCCGCTCTGGCGTCGGTACGTCTGCCATGGTGCTCGGTTGGTTCAGCTTCACCCTCCTCATCATCGTCACCATCGGTCTGCTCGTCATGATCCTGAGTATCCGCGTCCTGAGCCAAATGGTCGACTAAGCAACCACGGTACTCGATACGATGACGTGCATGGCCCACTGGTGGGACAGGGGGGCCACTCTGTATATGGCACGGTTTCTTTTGACCACATCACCCATCAGCACATTCACCACCAACACCAAAAAAATCCACCAAGCATTCGGGAAATCGGCGTTTCATTTCGAATTCGTGTTTTGTTTATACACCTTTTTTCTTTTCGGGCATTTCACCTTTGGGCCGGCTGGGGCGCGGAACATGTCAGATGTTCCACGAAGACCCCCCATGTTTTTAATGTTGACGCCTTTTTCGAGCGGCGGATGAGCAAAGAAGAGAAGCATGGACGAGATAGACGATCAGCAACGCGCCGCAGGCCCCTTTCACGACGAATCCTCCACCCGCTCTCTCAAACGACGAAACAGCCCGAGGCCGTGACATACGGTCAGCACTTCGAAGGAGGTACAAAGGGCTCGAGTCGGGGAGTCGGGACAGAGGGATTCAACAGGAGCCAAGATCATGAGAGAAGACGACAGAGAAGACCGGCACGAAGGACACGAGGGGACAAACTCGGTATGAGGGAATCAGGAAACCAGGGAAATGTAGGAGTATGTCGTCATGATAAAGGGGAAAAAGTGTTTCCCAGCAGACGACTTTGAAGATGAGAATAAGTGAAATTGAGCATGCCAAAACCCTCAGCACCATGTCCCTTCTTGATCGTGATTGCCCGCGAATCGTGACATGTTGGCCCTGGACGGACACCTTTACGAGAGTTGGAAACATGTTGGCACCTGGATGGCTTCGGCAGAACCATGCACACATGCTGACACCATGACGACTTCAGAAGAAACGGCGTGTGTTGCTCATACTTTTCCATGCTTTATACAATGCCAAGGGCTGGATACGGGACTGGCTGGTAGACCAAATACAAGTATAAATAGAAATCATCAAACCCCGAAAACAATTAAAGCGCCCAAAAACGCCATCAGTCCGGTCCAGTCCCAGTCCAGCCCCAGTGATATCTCATGCTCAGGATGCGTTTACTCTCTCTCTCTCTCTCTCTGTATCCCTCTTTTTCTTCTTCTCAAATCCACGCTTGCCCGCTATGCATGTCCACCATGCAAAACACGATCAATACGCGCGTTCTAAACAGGCCTCTTAAACGGGTGCGCCTCCGTGTTGAGAACCCAGTCATCCAGGCTGACGACGTCGGGCGTCGAGTACAATAGGTAAAAGTACTTTAGCGTCTCGGCGACCCAGAAGCTCTCCATCTCGTCCACGGGCTCGGGCTTCGTCGAGAGGACGTCGTCGATGGCGCTGGCGCCGTGCTCGGTGCGGGTGGCCTTGATCACGGCCTCCCACATTTTCCAGCCCTTCTCCTGCCAGATGGGATCGCCGGTGATGCGGTACATGTACCACACCGACTCGATGGCCTCGGGTCTGTTGAGTGTTAGTTGATTGGTCACATGTAATGGTTGCGTCGACACTTACCGGAGGATGTAGCGCCTGGCGTTGATGTTGACGAAGCCAGGCGGGATCTTCTCCATCTCGAGCTTGTTCTTGACGTACTCCTCGTGGGACATGGGCTTGGGGTCGGGGTACTCCATCTCCTCGGCCGCGGGGATCGAGCCCACGACGCCTCCAGTCGCGGGCGCGTCGTTGGAAATGGCGGCATCCGAGTTATCGGCGTTGTTCAGGTTGAGCTTGTCCTTGAGCGAGTTGCTGGCCGCCTCCTCTGCGGTTCCCTGACGAGGGTCCTCCATGGGCGGCGCCCTCTTCTTGAGCAGGTGCTCGTCCACGTTGGACGGCGACTTGTTCAGACCGGGCTCCGGAGCCGGGAACTCGGTCTTCTTCGCCTGGTTCACCTTCTTGGGCTCGTCCTTGGGCACCTCCACATTGGCGAAGGGGTCTTCCTTCTTCTCCTCCACCTTAGCCTTGTCCGTCTTCTCTACACGCTCGTCCTCTGCATCCGCAGGCTTAGGCATGGCCTTGTCGACCGACAGCCTTTCAACCGCAGTTTGCCTCCTAAGCTCCTCCTGAGTCTGCTTCTTCTCACGCTGGCGCTCCTCCCAGTCCGCCACTTGCTGGTCGCGCCAGCCGGCCGACGGGTCGAGGTGCTCCCACCAGAGGGTTTCGTTCCAGGGGCAGCTCTTGGTGGACGCACAGGGAACGACGGTAGCACCCTCGGGCATGATGCCAGAAGGCATCGACTCGTACGCCCAGACGCAGCCGTCGGTGAGCCTCTTGGCAATCTCGAGGTCCTCGGGCCTGTCGAAGATCTTGCTGCCCAGGCCGAACATGCCGCCGATGAAGCAGGTGAGGTGCGTGACCTCAAACTCGGTGCGGAGGTCGGTCTCGGGATCGCCAGAGGTGGTGGCCTTGGCGGAGAAGAGAATGTCCCTGTCGTCGGGAACCATGGGCCTGTAGAGGAGCCACTTCTTGACGGCTTCGATCGTCTTGACGTGCATTGTCTTGTACTTGGGCTCAAGACCACCGAGCATGAGATATTCCTGTCACAGTTAGCTCGCGCTCTTTGTAGACGCACAATCATCATAACGTACCTTGGGGAAGTATTCATAGGTGGAGTCCTGGCTTCCGCCCATGCTGTACTGCTCATATCCCCAGCCGCCAGGGGCAAGTCCCTGCTTGATGCACTCCCACTCGGACTTGTCCTCTTCTGGCGTCGTCGGAGAGGGCCTGCGACCGCTGTTTCCGGGGTAAAGAGGCTGCTCGTTGACCTTGGGCTTCTCCAGGGAGTCGTCGACCACTTCACGCTTGGCAAGTGGACCATTGTCGGGCTCGCTGCCGTTGCCCTTGGGAACGCCGGTCTCGGCAGGCAAAGGAACGTCATCAGCATCGCGCTTCGCCTCGGTAACCGGCTCGTGGCCCTTGGGCTCGTTCAGGGCGGCGGCGGCGGCGGCGGCGCTTGCGCTTGCAATGGCCGCCTGCGACTCTTGGTAGCGGATGGCCTCGGCGGTTCTGTTGCAGCCCGAGGCGTCGAGCTGCTCGGGGAAGATGCCGTTCAGGGTCGTGCCGCGGTTCTGCAGGTCCTCGAAGGCATTGGTGATGCGCGCAATGGCGTCGTAGTACTTGTCCTCCCCGGTGAGCTGAGCAAGGCGGGTGAACTCCATAGTCATGGAACCCAGCTCGGCCACACTGACGGTGGTAGCGCGATGGGGTTGCGAAGCGTACTGGGGCATCCAGTTGTAGTACAGAATGGGCATGCGGTTGGGGGTATCGAAGACGCCCATGAGGATCTCGGCGAGCTCGACGGACTTGTCCAGCAGCATGTCGTAGCCGCCCTTCTTGCCGCCGCTCACGTCGTAGGCGGCGAGCAAACCGCCCAAGTATCGGATGATGGTCTCGAAAACGGGGATATCGCGGCGCGTGGAACTGTACGTGAAGTCGATGTTCTTGACGGCCTTGGCGGCCTCGTCGAACTCGTCCTTCATGCCCATGATCCAGAGCGTGTCGAGGCCGTCAACCAGGGTAGCAGCCCAGCCACAGAAAGGGTCGCGGGAGCGGCCGCTGACGGGCGAGAGCTCGTCGTGCATCCAGGCGAACTTGCGGTACCCACCCCAGGAGCGCTGCATCTCGGCCTTGACCTGGGCCAGGCGCTTCTCGCGCTTCGCCTTGGCGATGTCTGACTCGGGGAGGAACTTGTACTGGATCTTGGGGATCTCCTTGGGCTTGCCGGTCGGAAGCGGGATGATCTCGCCCGTAGGGACGGGGAAGTGCTCCGAGACCTTGTGCCAGTGGATTTGGGACGAGGTCGCAGAGGCGCTCTTCGTGACGGCCTCGGCGTTTGGCCGGCCGGGGGGCTTCTTGGCGTGGAGGTCGTCTTCGAGGGGTATCGTCGGGGCCTTGGTGACATCGGCGGCGGCGGCGTCCTTGTCGTCGGGGTTGTAGACGGGCATAGTCGGGGTGTCGACGGACTTTGTGGGGTCGATCTTCTCCTTGGGCTGGGCAGACGGGGTCTTGAGCTGGGGGATCTTGACCGTCTGCTTCGCCGTCTGCTTCTTGGGGTTCTGCTCGTTGCCGTCCTCCTCTTGGTCGTGGGGATGCTCGCTCTCCGGGGGCGGCTGGTTGTTCAGGGGCTTGTTGGCGGCGGGCTCGTTGACGGGAGGGGGCTTCGCGGGCTCGTTCTTGGTGCTCTGGCCCTTGTCGGGGACGTTGGGCTTGATACTGCCGGTGTAGCCCGTCGCGTCCCATTCGGGGTTCTTGAAGACCTGGTAGAGCATGAAGGCCATGACGATGGCGACCAGGAGCACATAACGGCTCCTCCGTCGAGGCATCATGTTTGCGTGCGTGCTCGCCGGGGCGAGGCTTCGGGGCGCGAGGTTCGAGGGAGAGGGAGATGTGTCGCGTGCGCTACTCTGCAGGTAGCTTAGATGTGGCTATCGACTAGGAAGTCGACGAAGGACCCGGGGGTCCAGAGGAGAAAAGGAAGAGCGGCAAGTATGGGGGCCGGCTAATAGAATGTCATCTCTCGGCTGGCGTGATGGTAAGGACCACGACGAGAGAGGGATGGGCGATGGGCGGCCTTGGGTAAAGGAGTGGAAGAATGGAAGAAAGGGAAGCAATAGATTGAGAGGTGGACGAGAAGGTCAGGTGCAGGTGCAGGCTGCAGGCAGAGGAAGGAAAGATTGGTGGTACGGAGAACGGCCGGACGGGCGGGCGACACTAGAGGTAACGCAGAGTAACCCAAGATTTGGGGTAGGTGGCATGTGCCTCTAGGGGCCTAGGTACAGGGTCGGTACCTCGACCTTTGCTATGGGTGGCACGGATTCAAAAGTACTTTCAACGCCGTAGAGATTGGCCTTTAGGGGGCACGGAGCTTGGCCAAGACGAACCCAAGGCCCTCCAGCACGGCCGCTGAGGGGAACGCACTGCAGTCTTCAGGCGAGATGGGCGGGAGCAACGTGGCACAGAGCGGCTTCTAGGGCAACACGGTACCTAGGTACTATGTAGAGCAGGTACTTGCTAATACCGCTTTCTGGCGTCTGCACGAGAAGCCGAGAAACGCACGAGAAAAAAGGGATTTACTATTACTTGACAGAAAAGGTGCGAGCGCCAAGACGCAAGATCTGAGCTTTCCCCGTGTCGGATTGAGCTGGCCGGTCAAGGGTTCAAGACGGGTTTTCACCGGGTTTTCACTGAACCCCCGCCACCAATACCCGCACTAAAATCCACCTCACTGGAGTCGATACATGGCCCCGTACAAGGTATGCACCGGGTTCTCCTTTTAACGACTCCATTGCTTGGGATTATGGATGTGTAGAGCGATTGCCTGTACGGATGTCTGACGATCCTCTCTATCAGAGGCGTTTCAACACTTTTTCTGTCTCCCATCCTCGACGTTTCCAGTGGCCCCCATTGGAGCAAAGTTTCACCTCAGCCGCACACAAGCACTGGACGCCGATCAAAGCAAGTCTTGGGCTTATCACCACCAAGTGCGATGCTGCAAGGGAGCAGGCTCGTTCTCGGCATGTCTCTCCCTCCCTCCCTTCTCTATCTCTGCGTTACAGCCCCGTACTTGCCCCGGAAAAATCAGTTAGTGCCGCTTCGTGACGATAAAAAAAGACACAGCAACACCTTAGCAGCGGGTCGGGACGGAGCCCCGATGGACCTTATTACCAGAGCCAGTGGACTGGACCTTAGGTCCGAATACACACTAATAAGCATCGTATCCGCAAAAGGGTCATCCTCGTCGAAGTCATCAGCAAGCTTTTGATCCGAGAAGGCAAACGTAAAGTCCGATGTAGCTCGACAACATGACAGATGGCTGTTGTGTGTGTCGCCGACCTGAGCCAAGCCGGATGCCTCCAGCCTTTTTAACCGGCCTAACATGCTTGGCATGAGCGGCGTCTGTCGTCCGGTATCCCACCCCGTGCATCAACTGACAACAAGCGCGCTCTCTTTCCGAGACTCTCCACATCAGAGTCCCTTGCAAGTCGCTGCCCCTTGACAATCAAATGGCCATCCGAGCAGTTGAGAAAAAAAAAAGCATAGGACGGATACAATAAGCTTTTATCTTATCAATAAGAGCTTCGGAGGCGTAACTTTCTGCACCAATGATACTAGATATCTATCTGAAGTTACGAGGTATCTACGGCAGGTACCTCTGGACGGAACCTACGCACCAGCCACTGTGAACTCCGCGGATCCGGCGGGCGGCCGGGCGCGACTCGGGAGGACCCACACTAGCCGCCCGCCCCGCCGACCCGAAACGCCGTCCTCTTCAAGCCGAAACGCCCGAGCTCTCCAGCGACGTCCAAGGCACGCAAGAGGCGAGAAAGCAGAAGCTCGACCGGAGAAGTATATCCGGCCAATGCTGGGCCTTTTGTCAACTTGCTCTCCCATCCCCAAGCAGCGCAACATTTACTTCTGCCAACACTAATAATGCCCAGCATTTCCCATTGAATTTTCACGTCTTCCTTCAGAGTGTTCAACCCGGGTAGCTCGGCGTTGGCCGGAAACGATGCCGGCCGAACAACATGACAAGTCCGGGCTCCATCCATTCGCGTTCAGCACGGCTCATGCACGTCAAGATCGATTAGGTGGCTTTGGACGGTGCGAGCTGAACCTCTCGAATTCAACACTACTTTTCGAAGTTGGGAATGACCCGGACACCCTCTCCTAGCCTTTACACATCAGCATCGGTGTCTTTAGGACTTGTAGCTATTAGAGCTAACGACCGCTGCTTGACAGGAGGTTTCTTTCTGCGCCGGCTGACAACACGCATTGAAGGCGGCGCACGGCTTCCTGTGGGAGGGGGTTTTGAGATACAAGCGTATCAAAGACTAAGGGCAAAAGGTATTCTTGTCGAAGTTGGAGTCAGCGGCCAATTTGAACAATGTCTTCGCCTACTGTGTTCAGTATGTGCAGCCATCTGCCTCGTCTCTAGAGCACACCTAACCAAAGCCGACTTCCTCATAACCTTATATTCCACACCTACAGATTTCGTCATTCATATCACTCAGCCATACTAGCCCACTACTACTTACCCTCATTACTATTATTTCTCATTACTTATACTGTTTGTTATTAATGCTGTCGTCCGTCCGTGTCGTCGTTGTCTGAACAATTCGAAGTGGTACTTGCAGCTTCAGATCTGATGGTAGGTAGGGTTATGGGAACTCGCTCGGCTTTATGCGTGCGAGCACGGTCTCGCAGCAGCTTTGGAAAAGGATCTCTGAGGGCTAACACCTTTACCTAGCTCTGAGGAACATGTACAAATGCCGAAATTGGAAATTGTATCGCGAGCTGAGCACGCATCAAGGCGCTAGCGGCGCTAGTTACGGCCATGTTGTTTCCGTTGAGATCCTGAAAATATTACCCCCCGAGGCTTCTTCAGTCCTTGACCAAACTCTACCAGTGACAATGTTTCCAGAGACATCATATGTTTCTACATTCTAGCTCGGATTTTCTCCTAACCTAGATTCTCTTGTCCGACCCCGCAAGCGACAAAATGGCCACACCACACTTGGCTCAAAGGCTGCACACGACAAGTGGGCGGGAGCCTCAGAGTAACGGCCGTATCATTAAGCCGAACACCAATGCAATAGCGAGCATCAGGGTCCGAAACATGGCATTCCAAGCTATTACAGGTTGCACGCTACTTCCGCGTGGCTAGCTGAACAAGAAACAGATTCCGGTATGATCATCAGCAACCATCGGGAACGGCAGATTTTCTTCCACCCGTTGGCCTTGGCAAAAGCCCAATGATGACAAGTGGTGCATGGGAATTCTAAGCGATGGCATAATGTGGAATTCACCTCGAGGCCTCGACCGACAAGAACTTGCAAACGCGAGGCAGCTAGTCCTGAAACCAAAAGAAAAGAGGGGAAAGAGACGGATGCCGAAGGAATATGACATTATACCCGGCAAGTATTCACCCTTCAGTCGTACGATGCAATATTGGTTGCCGTTCTTTTACTCAGACCCTATTCGAGATGCCCCTGTCAACCGATGTCTGATGCGGGAGCAACCGCTCTGCCGTCCTTAGCGCCAACTTCTGAATACAGGTTAGCCAGCTCTAGCAACCTCATCAGGTAGCCACGTGGTAGCTCATCCTCATGTGAAGTAAGACAGGCCTACCTCGAACGTCCAGTCCCACGGCAATTATCGTAATTGATCTACGGATACAGTCTATGCCAATGTTTATGTTTCGCAGACACTGCGTGCTAAAAACTGCTGAAATCCGCTCTAGGACACCTTACCGAAGGTATCACGCGGCTATTGATACATCAGTCCTCTGCTGCGAGCGCTGGTTGCTGAATACTATTTCGCAAGTCAGCCAGCCATAAGCCGAGCGATTAAGTAAAATTTGAGTACACGGGGTGCAAACCAAACAACATCACAAAACTGGTTTCGGTCCTGATGAAATTTCCTTGATGCACGCAGAGTTTACGCCTGGATAGGAGAAGAAATGAATCCCATGAATCTCCCTGAACCGAGTAACAAGGTCCCTCTCGTGCTTTCATGATCTTCAGGTCACCAAGCACTCACAGGGAAAACAGAGTGGTTGCCCTCGTCCTGTGTTATCTGGCCAAAGTTCAGGTCTTGTCCAATAGAATTAACTACAGCAGCATGATTAAGAATACCAAGTCTGTATTCGCATTACCTTACAAGAATCTATCGTTGACTTCAGTATCAGCAAAATTGTCCATATTAATCATTAATCCAGACAGGGGATAGGGAGTTACGGAATTTCACAACAGAAATTCAAGCCCGTCACATAGCATCATCATTGACTTGCAAAGTGACACAGTCGTATTTGACCATATTGATTGTTCGCTACGTCTCCTTCCGAACAACCAAGCCAAAACCCTCCTATTCCTTATATGAAAGCCCTGTACATATTGGTTCGTACTGGGAGTCCTCAGATGCCTGCAGCTCGATCGCCGACGCCATGCTCCAAAATAGCACGAATCCTGGTCGTGATTGCATGGACAGCATAGGATCTGACTAAGTCAGGCCTGCAAATTCGAGACCTCCGCTATCAACCGCGCCCCTTCGTACTGCGTTGACCGTGACGGTTGAAGTTGGATCGTAGATGAAGATCGGACTGCCGTTCCACATGTCGGTACCGAACATGGTGTTCGAAGATCGGATGAATTTGGTGTTAGGGGCAAGACCAACAGCCTTGAAATCAACCGTTACCTCTTCGTCTGCAGCCTTGGTTAGCTGACCACAACATACTCGCGAAGAAAGGGCATAGGAGGGTATTTACTGATGTTCAGACCAAATCCGTCGAGGTTTCTGCCTTCCCAGATAACATTATTATGATCGTCGTCACGGCGGATTTCCGGCCAGATCTTGATACCAATGCCATCATTGATAAGGTGGTAGTAGCGGCATGGGATTGGGAGAGAAGACATCTTGAGGAAAAGATAGATAAACTCCGATGGTCGTTCTGGGGTCAGGTTGTGTGGTTGTTGGTGTTGCTTGTCTGGTGAGGTAGGAACGACACCTGGGAACAGGGCGATATCTATAGGCTACTATATCTAATATCCACGGAAGACCGTCATTATGTGACAATTGATGCCTGTATTTCTGTAAGATTGTTCACAGGATGAGGTCTGACACGGAGAGTCTATGCAGCATGGTAAACGGACTGGTCGGGTTCGACGTTGGCATCGTGGCGCTTTTGCATCAAGTTAGCTTGTTGGCACCCTTGCTCTCCTACAACCACGGGTGATGTATTGATATAGAAAACTTTGTACCTCGGCTGGGCTGGAATTCATTTCGGTCTCCTGATGGCGTGTTGTTGACTGCACCTCTGACTTTGCAGTGGTCGAGACCTTTTGCTGGGTTTTGCTGTTCGCGGCCGAGTTCAATAATTATCTCGCGGCTGTCACAATAGCGCACAGAGACTAGGATGATTAGTGAAGAGCGGGCGCCACATACCTGACAGAACAGCTGGGATGAGACATCATCCAATCGTACTGGCTAGACCGGCCTTCGTGAGAACATCACTTTAGTACGACTCTTGCAACCGGATCAAGGAGTTTTCCCTCTAAATTCGAATTTGTTAAGAGAGAAAATCGTAACATAAATATCTGCTTGTCGTTTGCTATTTTAACTCTATCCTTATATTGGTACTTCCTATCAGACCACAACAATCAGAAATTCTGGGAAAAAGCCAGCTCTCACCATGGATTTCACCAAGTCATTCCGTCTCTCACTAGCTGCAATCACTCGCGACAAATCGGGCAACAGTCTTGAGCCCTCTGTCTCGCTCTCTAAGGATGAAGTGAAGCAGATCGGACAGACCAAAGTGTCACGGGCTACGCCCCACTTCAAGGCTATGCCTTCGTTTATGGAAGATTTCACGACATCCGAGAAGGGGAGCCCCATCCTACCCGCAGAACCCCACCTGTTCAACGGAATACTCTAGAAGATCTGCCATAGCCTATAAGTCTACGGACAGATCCTGCCTTCTTTAGTTTAGTTTAGTCTTCCTTCTTCAGCTTTGCAACTTAACAAATAAAGCCTAGTATAGCTGTGAATAACTCTAGCTAGAGCCTGTGTCACAAAGACGACAAAAACATTGGCCAGATCGCGCTCAGCCAATTCTGGAACCGCGTCGGCCGGAACCAGTTCTGCCTACCGGACGGAAGCTTGGTTAACAGCAACACCACTCTCGAAGATTACATCCAAGCCGCCCTCTTGCACTACTCTGAAGCTCTCAAGGAGCTTGCAAAAGAACTCGTGTACACCATCGTCTACCAAGAGAAGACCCGGGTGCCCATTCCGCAGAAGGCTGGAGATGCTCCGTTCAACCTCACATTGCACACGTTCGAGTCTGGGGTGCCAGCTTTTGGGAGACTTCCTGATGCCCCCACCACCGATCCGAATGCAATTGCCCAGCAGACACCTAACGGCGCTCCTCGCCCCGCGCAGATGAAAGTTGACGACTGGAACGAGGTTGTCTTCAATAACAATCTCCTCAATGGCTTCATCATCGACCAGGAATCGCAGGAGCTGTTCAGGGCTCGTAAGACGGCCTTCAAGCTGGAGCCGAATCCCATCAACCCCCTCCTCTTCTCGCCCGGTACCTTGAGCTCTCGTCTGGCGGCCAAGATTAAGAAGATAGCCAAGGCCGCGGTCATCCCATCGGGCGTGAACGAGGTTGAGCTAGGCTCGCACGACGCATCGTCGGCCTCAGGTCCGGCATCGAGCGGCACCCCTGCCACTGGCTCAGATGCTGGCTCGGATGCTGGACAGCCCGAAGCGGATCAGGACCTGCCTGTGGATGAGCCTTTGCAGAGCTTGTATCCTCTGTGGGAGATCTACGACGATTCTAGCATCAAGATCGTGACTATCTCATCCCAGCTAGAGCTTGCCTCCGCGCGGCAAGGCTTTTCGAGTGTCGATGTCCAGGCCGCTGTGTCAACGAGTTGCCTTTCCTTTGGGGCGAGCGGAGCGGCTGGCTTTGCCACGAGCAGCAAGACGGCAAGCTCACAGGAATCCGGCTCAGAGTCGCTCCAGATGCACGCCTCGTACAACTTCCCCCGGGTCCGCCTCTTCCTAGACGGAGAGTCCATCTCTCTCTCGCCCGACTGCACCGCGGCCCTCACTGCGATCAGACCAAGAGCTATCCGGCGCTCATGCAGTTTTACGAGAGCTTCGGGCATCTCTTCGTCACCCGGGCCAAGCTCGGTGGCCGCCTTCGCGCGACGCAGTACTTGGCGGCGGGCGAGCAGTCGGCCTCGGGATCGGCAGAGGATGCCTGGAAGGTGTCGTTGGCGGCGTCATTTGCCACCGAGACGACATCGGTCGGAGCAAGTTCCAATGTGGAAGGCGCGTCTTCAACTGAGAGCAAGTCCGCCTCGTCGAACATGAACAACGCGGTTGCCTGGGAGGCCCAGGGCGGCGATACGACGCTGGGCAACAATCCGGCTTCGTGGTGCAACACGGTCGACAACCCGGGTTACTGGCGAGTCGTCGAGCAGGAGGCAGTGGTGCCCATTGAAGTTATCATCTCCAAGATCCCCGGCTTTGAGTGGACCAGGGCCTTGTTCGCTGGGATCGTGCTCGACCACTTGATGAGGGCCACCCCCATGGAAATCCCCTGGAACGGCGCCAGTGGTGCCGTGCTCGGCGCTGGCATCTCGTCGTGTGGTCCTGTGACCCAGCCAGGTGACGTACTGCGCGCGACTGCTCTCAACGTGACGGAGTCCAGCAACACGGACGTCTCGTCGGGAAGTGGTGTTCAGTGGTACGTCGTCCACGACAAATCCAGTATGCAGGGCTACCTCGAGCAGACCTTCCGCCAGACGATCAACGCCCTTGTGGGGACAAGACTGTACCCCGATCTTGTGTGGCGGCTCGGGAACAGCGATCGTTCGTTCAGTGTCGTTCTAAATCTGCGCTCCGGTTTGAAGAGGTCGACCGTCACCAGCTTCAGCGTCCTCGATGTAGCCACCCAGGAGACTACCCCAGCCGACTGGCGGACGAAATTCGGCGACTTCTACATCCGCTCGATCGTAGAGGGTACCGCACTGAGCGTCTGCTGGACCTTTATCTCACAGACGCGTGGCATCGACATGGATCAGGCACGAATGGCGGTAGCGACGTTGTTCTCCACGCTACATAACTCGTTCGAATCCGGCTGTAACTTCTTGAGCCGGCTGGCGATGGATTTCCCATGCCAGGCGTACTTCTACGATGCCTACTATCAGGAAACGGTCCTCTCATCTCCTGCCGACGTCCTGAACACGATAAAGCAGCACCAGGGCGCGCAGCAGATCGTCTCCGTCGGCTTGGAGTCGTATAACAATATCGAGGCGCTGCAGAGCATGGCGGTCACGACAGTCTCGTCTCCAGTGCCGTCAGCCGCGCTCGAGATTGTCAGACGGGACGAGGCAGCCTACGCGTACGAAGCATCCAGGTGGCAGCCTGAGCTATCCATTGTATCCCCAACCGATTCCACCTATGCGACCTGGCAAGGGTACTTCTCATCGACTACGTATAACACCACGGTGCAGAACCAATCCGCGACGAACACTGTGGCGACGCCACTTGTACAGAATTACAAGGACCTTTTCGGCCGTAAGAGCGTCGTGGTCAACCCGCAGTCGCCAGTGTGGCCCGCCGTGTACGGGACCACGGACGTGCTCGAGGCAACGCTGCAATGGCTGCGCCAGAGTCGGCAGCAGGAGATGGAGTCGCTGTCCAACCCAGTGTAAGTCATCGTTTCCTACAAGTAACCCTAATCACTCGGCTAACTCTGCTGTCCCTGGGGGGACCGGGCCATCAAGTCCTACCACAGGCATGACAACCTTTGGGCTCAATACTCAACCTCAACCGGCCCCGGTCACTCCTCCAGCAGTTTCCAAGCCACAGACTCCAGTCACCGTGACCAGCCTCCGGGCCGCATACATTGCCGCCAACCTAGAGGCGCAGATTGACACGTCAGATCCCGAGGCGCACAGCCTAGACAATCTGTGGTCGCAAGTCACCGACGCCGACAAATACAAGAATCTGTCGTTTCTGAAGCCGGCACTAGTTGTTGCTTACCAGGTGACGCCGATTAAGCCGGCCGAATCCTCGGTGCCGGCCATGATCACCCCTAACAGTGTGGTGCAGTTCAATGTTAGCATGGACCTCACCGAGTTCGCAAAGCTGAGGACGCAGACCCCAAGCGTGACGCCGGGTTTTGCCGTCTTTGACGTTTGGGTCGTGTACGGGCCTCTGCGATTCTCTGATATTGCGAGCTAGGGGCGAGGTTTGTTTGCTCCCTTTTTGGGAATAGTGAGTATTTTGGGAATGATGTGCAGGTATCTGAAATGAAGAAGCTGGATGGAGCGCAACAAACACCACACGCAGGTCATGTCAGAGTCATAAGCTTTAAGCTCCTAGCAGGAAAAGGACTAGGTAGTAATGTATCGATTTTTGAATCAATCCGGTGCCTCCAGATGACGCAAATTGAACATCCGGTGCCTGTAGCTAGGGAATCGTACAGTTCATCTGGGCAGCGGCACCTGCAAAGGGTTTGATTCAAATGGATGTTGGGCGGCACAGTTGTTACTCAAGATACAGCTTGGGAACTAATATTTCAACCCCCCTAGACTAACTATTTTACATCCCCTCCAGCTATTCTAAACTACTACTAACTATTTACTTTTAGTATATTATCATTAACGTGGTTGATAAGCGAGCTGCCCAGACAAGCGAGCTGCCCACCCGACCGCGACCACCTCATCTTCTACCTTTCA
>WIGO01000173.1:0-91286 GCA_014235945.1 Colletotrichum plurivorum
TAAGTGGACTTGGATGCCCTGATTGGCTTCACCCCGCCCTTGGCGAAAATGGGGTCCAGCAGCACTCGATGGGATAGATCGTAGCCTGGTGACATATACCGGTCTACTCCCCTAGTTCTCCTCCGTGGCTTCCTCCTTTGGCTTCCTGCCGTAGACAGAGTAGCTATGCCCGTGTTAGCTAGATCTCTTCCAACAATGTTGTCCACGGAACTTACATTGGCCAGTAAGCGTGGATGGCCGGGTTCCTGAGATCCTTGCGGACATCCACCAGGAAGACGTGCACCTCCTCTTTGGTCCAGCCGTGAGCCCTGGTAAAGGGGGCCATACAGAAGCCCTCGAATCCGTTGCAGAAGTTGGCATTGTTCCAGATTCCCAGCTCTTTGTACTTGGGGTCCCTCGGCCAGCCGTTCGACGGCCACTTGAAAACGTTCATTTTCACGTCGACGAAGCCGGCCTCTTCCATGAGCTTCACCAGCGGGGGGATCTCCTGGTACGGTCTTCCCAGCTTGACGGAAGCGTCGTACATAAGGTTAATACACTTTGAGAGAGGACATTCCGGGGTGAGGGTGCCGTCGTCTGAGTGAGGGACCAGGTCGGGCTCCTGCAGCTCGAAATATCCGCCCGGCTCGAGGTTGCTAAATCAATCAATTAGAAACCAATGGTCAGATAAAACAAGGAGGGGATCTTTACTCATAAGCCTGCTGAATGAATCTGGCCCAGTCATTGATAGACGAGTTCATCATTCGACTGAAAATGTAGTCGAAAGGCTTTGAAAACGTCCAGTCCTCTTCCAAGTCGTCAATCTCGAACCTGACGTTGGGAGGAACGCTGTGTGCCGTTAGTATTGAACAATATTTCCCTTCAGGCCAGCGAGTTTGAAACTAGAGTAGAAAGAGAAGGAGCTAGTCCTTACAACTCCGGCATCGAAGGAGAGAGATCAATACCGAGGACCTAGAATAGCGAATGAGCTTCCGGTCGTCAGAGAGATACTCAGGGGGATGGATTACCTCCGCGTCGGGATGATCTTCGCCAAACTCAATGGCCCAGATACCTGTCCCGGTCCCGACATCGAGAACGCGGTTCACTTTGAAGCCCGGATCGTTCGGCGGAGCGAGACCAAGCACATTATCGAATGTGAGAAGGAACAGGTTATGTTGCAGGTCTGGGAATAGTTTGTTAGATACATAGTCATCGTCGAGAATCCACTTTCGGACTTACCCAGTCTATCATTTTCAGTCTCATCGTTTGGAAAAGCGTACTCTGTTCTAATAAGTAGATGATCTCCGCATTCTCACGGAAATGGAATCCTGAACACTCACTGCCCTCCTTGTACCTGTGATAAGTTCGACCATTCTCCTCTCTGTATTCAAGGATTGAACTCGACACGCTGGTGCTCGAGGACGCAACACTCTGGGTTGACCCGTCAGCAACGGCACTATGGCGCAGCCCGGCTGAATACCGTGGGGTGAATATTGTAATCACTGACCTCTCCGCGCACGGAAAAATCGTCGTCGGTCACCTGTGATGAGTCGGGTCAGTCATGTGACGATGGCATGATAAATAGAAGCACGCATTACCTCATCAGGGACGAGATCGACAGGGACGTTGGCTTGACCGGGAGCGGCGTTTGCGCCAGCGTTGGTGGCCTGCATGGTTGCGATACTGAGAAATGGGTTATCCGCAAGCGATGGAGGGATGCAGAGCGAGTTCAAACTCAACGAGAGGCAATGATTCTCTTTTATGGGATAACAAGGACTGTAGTTACCCCTCTCCTCTGCTGGAGACAATTATGCAGGTTGGTGGCAGGCCGCAGCAAACACATCGGAAACGAGCCATCTGCAGCGACGCCCGTGGGGACGTTGTCCATAAAAGACATTCCAGCCCCGTATTTACACCCAAAGGATCAACCGGAAGACTGCCCGTCTCCGGGATTCTCGGGCGCATGGTCTTATGACAGGCTGTCCTGCGGCCGCTGGATGGGAAACCATTCTTTGGATCCTTTTGAACACTCGATGAAGGTTCCGGCCCGCCAATGATATCCTTTTCTTCGTTTCGGCCTGCCATGGGCGTAGGTTCCTGCCGACCTTGGCCCAGAAATCTCTTGGAGCGCCACGTATTACAGGAGTAATCTCTGGTGCGCATACACATTCGTTAATTACTTTTCCGGGCGCGAATGGGAAACCCCGTCGCGCGAAGCAGCGGAGGTTCCGATAGGCGGGCGGCGTGGCGTTCCGGGCCCTAGCGTTAGTTTCCCCGGGGGATCCACATCGGCCGGCCGGCGGGAAGACAGCTGAGGACTGGTCCGGCACGATATTTGCGGCTTCAAACTCAAAGACTGAAGACTGAAGAGATGTTTCTGGATCAAGCCGCGGCATGAGGAACCCCTGGGCGCCCGGCGACCGATGTTCCCTCGATATTGTTGGTTGCTAATCCACTTTTCTTCGACCCCTGACCAGCCTGCCTCACCTCACCGCATCAATGCGACTTTGTTTACTCTGCGACAGTTTAGGAGTTGGATATGGAAGTGGGCTGCGATCTCAAGTCTATCTGGCCATTTCAACGATCACCCACGGGCAACTATTCTTTCTCTAACACGACCGAACAAAGTATCGGCTATGTGCGAGGACAGCCATGTGATAGTTGCCTGGTCAGATCGCCCTTGCCTGCGTTGGCTCTATCAGTAGCTCCGTACGGTGCCTAAAACAATCCACTTTTCTTGTGGAACTTTGGGTCGGCTCTTGGCAAGCTTCAACAAAAGACATTGCGTTGCTCTTTCAAACGTACGCGGGCCTTCCGTTTCGTTCATCAAATTCGTCTTTCCAAAGTCATGTCTTCTCCCAAGCCATCTTCGGAGGCCGCAGAGGCATTCGCACTAAACCTCCTCCCGGCAGAAGTCGTCGCAAATGTCTTCTTCTGGCTCCCAAACAGCGATATCAAGGCGCTGCGGCTGACATCCAGCCGCTGTCATGAGATCGCCAGCGCCCACTTCCGCCTCGGTCGCGTTTTCCTCTCTCCCAATCCTCTCAACATCAGAGTCTTTCGGGAAGTTGCGAGCCATGAGAAGTTGCGCCTCGGCGTCCGCGAGATCGTCTGGGACGATGCCCCCCTGATGAAGAAGATCGAGCTGGGATGGGGAGAGCTCGACGACGAGACGATGGAGCACGAGTACACCCTTGCGAACAACCCTGAACCGCCCGAAGGCGTCCCGTACTGGTTCGCCTACGCGTACGTGGAGGAGACGGATGAGTTGAAGATTCGCAGGCGCTACGACGGCCGTGACTGCCAAAGGCCCGAGCACGTGGCCAGGATGAAGCAACTGGAGGCCCAGCTTCCCCTCGACGAGGCGTGGGCCTACCACCAGGAGCTAGTGCGCCAGCAGGACGAGGCCATGGCCGCAGAAGCCGACGGCGCCGCCCTCGAAGACGCCCTCGAGAACGGCTACTTTCCGAACCTCAAGAGGATCACCATCACGCCGGCGGCCCACGGGATTCTGTTTACTCCGCTCTACCAGACCCCCATGATCAGGTCTTTTCCGCACGGCTTCGTCTATCCCGTTCCGCGCGGCTGGCCGTGCCCGCGTCTTGGTTCAGGCCTCGGAACTTATGGATGGGATCACGGCGAGACCTTCGACTTCTGGCGGGGCTTCTCGATCGTCACGCGCATCCTGGCGCGGCGGAAAGACACCAACGTCCCTGAGCTCGTATTGGACGTCAACCACCTCCGGACGGGGTTGCAGAGCCGCATATTCTCCAACGACGGGCCGAACCAGCATTACGACAACCTCGTTGAGATCCTCAAGCGGCCAGGCTTTTCCCGCCTCGACCTCCCCGTCCTGGTGGGCGGTCAGATGTACGAGGGTTGGCCGTCCCTCCGCAGCCCTCTTCTCCGAGAAGCCCTGGAGTGCGCGCCGGATATGGAACACTTCTCCTTCCGAACCGGGATGGACGAGCACCCGGGAAGGATGTACGGGGACGCGCCCAACACGCCCGAGGTCGACCACGAGGCGCACTTCGTTCCCCTGGCGAGCCTCTTCCCCGTCGCCACGTGGAGCAACCTGCGGCACTTTGGGCTCGCACGCCTGATGGTGAAGCAGAACGACCTCCTAGCACTGCTGGGTGCGATGCCGGAGACCCTTCGCTCGGTCGAGTTCAGCTTTCTCTACTTCCTGTCCGGGAGCGGTAGCTTCAAGGGCCTCCTCGCCGGGATTCGCAACGAGCTGGGGTGGCGGGAGCGCGCCGTCAGGCCGAGGATCTCCATTGCGCAGGAGTCGAATCACGACATCGATGGGCGGTACTCCTGGGTGGATGAGGAGGTGAATGACTACGTGTACGGCAACGGGGCGAACCCCTTCGCGATCGACCCTTCCGGAAGCGTCGTTCGCAACTACCACGGCATCGGCATCGAACGAGACGCGTTTGACAGCGGACACGAGAAGCGTAATGAGGTCCGAACTGTTGCGTTCTTTGATCCCCGAGACTACCAGAAATCGAGCACCAACGTGTCTGGTTCTTGAACTCTTACCTAATTGCCTCTGCGACCTCTTGCGACATAGCCGTAGCACTGCATTTCAATAATATGAGCATACAGAGAGGACCGACCAGTGTCGTCAATACACATCCGAGGGACTCGACGACTGCCATAAATGAAAGTAAACAGCCGATTTGATGAGTCATGTGTCAATGTGAGATGTATGCAGCAATGGGAGGATAGCACCCCGATAGTTACATAGTCCCAATGATCTTGGCGATAAGCGATAAACCAATTAAGGTCGCGTATGCGTAACATGCATTGAGGACTGAGGACTCGGATGCGCGCTCGGCAGGCGCCCCTTTTCTGCTTAAGTCTGTGTTTGCCCCAAAGGAGTTAAGAAACCGGGCCGTTTTCACACAAGGGAATGTTGGCGATGTCTGACCGATCCAGCCATAACGCCCGCCACCGCTCGAGATGCTGAGCGGCACATGTCTGAGGCTGACCCTAGTGGTCGCCGTCTTCCTCATCGCGGCCATCTTCTTGGTCCCCCAGCTTCCCCACGTCGGCTACACCGCGCCCACCCAGCACCTCGGAACCCACGCACCGCCGACGACACCATCACATCAGGACGACGCGTCGACGAAACCTCCGACGAACAACGATCCTGCGAAGAAGCCGGTTGACGATGGTCCCTCCGCCGTTGTCGGTGGCGCCGCCACTAGTGAGACGACCACGACGTCGCTCCTCGACCCGGCGCTCAATACCCCGACTCCGCATGCCGTGACGTCCGTCCACGACGACAGCTCGGCGTCAAAGCCCAACCCCGCCGCGGATGCGAAACCCGCCGACCGCGCCGTCTCAAAGCTCGAGGCCGGGCAGTCGCTCTCGCCGTTCCGCCTCGCCTCCCCCTCCGGCCGCTACGAGCTCCGCCTGCTCGACAGCGGCTCGCTCTCTCTCGTCGACACCAAGATCGAAGCCGAACTCTTCACCTCCGACACCGAATACTACTGGCCCGTGGCGTGGAATGTCGAGCTGACCCGCGAGGCCGTGCTGATGCTCTCCTGGTCCAACGAGACGGCCGCCCCCTTCGGCGCGACCCCGTGGACGTCCAACATGCTCCCCGGCTGCGCCTCGACCGAATCCGACGCGAGCAAGCCTCCCATCCTCGAGCTCCTCGACTCGGGCGAGCTGCGCATCACCGCCGGCGGCAAGACCACATGCCGCCTCCACCGCGCCGCCGACGACATGGGCCGCGTCGCCATCGTCTACACGGGCTTCCTGCGGACCTACCTCAAGACCTGCAAGGACCAGAACGAGAAGCTGGTCAAGACGTGGACGGGCTCCGGCGGCGCCGACGTCCACGTCTTCACCTACCTCGAGGACGCCTACCACGACAAGGGCGACAAGGTCACCGAGGAGAGCATCACGAAGCACCTCAAGTCCTGCTTCGGCGACGCCCTCAAGACCGTCGAGGTGCTCAAGCTCGACGACGTCAAGGAGAAGGCCGCCGATCCGCCCAAGGGGCTCGTCGAGGCCTGCGGCGAGGACAAGCTGAACCACCAGGTCAGCCAGTGGAAGGCGCTCTACCTCGCGGGGCGGCAAGTGCAGCGGTACATGGTCGAGGAGGGCGTGTCGTACGACTACGTCTACAAGGGCCGTCTGGACCTGCAGTTTTGGGGCGACTCGCCGGCGCTGTCGTCGCTAAAGGTTCCCGAGGGCGGAATCCTCGCGCCTCGCGTCGCGCTGGACTGGACATGGTACGCCATGCTGCACGACGGCGAGCTGCGTGCCGGCGTCACGGACATCACGGCCTTTGGGCGCCCCAACGCCATGTTCACGTACCTCTCGCTGTACCGCGAGTTCGTCGCCCTGCGGGCGCTCGAGAAGGAGGGGGCCAAGTGGAAGGGCTTCAACACCAAGTCGAGGGACAAGAAGGCGGAGGGGCAGGAGGCCTGCACCCCGGAGGGCATATTGGCTTACTGGCTGCACATCAACGGGATCGCGGTCAAGACGGATTGGCGGTTCCAGATGGGCCTGCTGCGCGGGGACGGGAAGCTGATCTTTACGTGTCCCGAGGGTAGAGGATGGATGTGTCCCGGTTTTATACCGCAGGTTCACGATGATGGAACTCTCTTTTAAGCGGCGACAAAGCGATTTAGTAATGGCAAGTAATGGCAATGCTCATTTTTTATTTGCTTTTCACCTTGCTCCCTTGTGCCGTTGTATGTACTGCCCTCGTGGCCAGCCCTATTCGTCGCCCAAAGTATCAAACGGGTTTGACGAAGTCTTCTTCTCCGGCCTGGCGGGGGCTTCAGTCTCGGCCCGCTTCTTCCTCTTCTTCTTCCTGTTCTTGGCCTCTTTCGCGGGCAAGAAGTCGCTTTCTGAGATCTCCAGGCCTTCGGCCAGCTTGGCCAGCCCTCCATCATCGCTCATACTTGTGAGGAGACTTCTCGTTCCGTCTACGCTGGGATAGTCTGCAAATGATGGCAGCGTTGACAGCAACCCGCGCAGCTCACCCAGCCCCTCTGGCGCGCTTGCCGATTTCACCTCCTCTAGGAGATCTAGGATTTGGGCGAGGATGCGGAGAGAGTACAGCGTCGCGTGCACCTGCGCTGACAGGTGAACGACATCCCAAGGCACCAGGCTGGAGCCATCTTCGACGGACAGAGCTTGCTTGACAGCGCCGACACAAGCGTCCAGCTTGCCATCTGTCTGGGACGATGAGAGGACTAATCGTAGAGCCACCGCTTGCCATGTTGAATCCTTTCGTTGCAGGCCGTCCCTTGCTTGGTTTAATGTTTCGACAAAGAAGTCGGCGTAGTCTTTCACGGAAGGCCGAGGGAGAATGACGACGTGTTTGCCCTGGTTCGTCCCCGAGTATACCCTTCTATACTCTCTCACGGGAGCCATAGTACCTGGTTGCAGTAAGGATGTCAGACTGTACGCCAATTGTCTAATGGAGGTGCTGCTGTCCCATGCGCTTGCACGGGCCGGGCAGTCTAGTAGAGGCGGCAGACACATCATGCACCCCTCAGGATCACTTCTCTTCTTGGACGGCTTGGCGGCCCCAGAATAGCCCAGACATTGCAGGACGATCTCGGATAGTCTGGCATCCAGCTTGGGGTTCCTCAGACTGCCAAGCACGGGCACAGCACTCCAGTCTGTAGTATCCAGGGTTTCGTAAGGCTTGCAGAATTCCACGAACTCCTCCGGATCTGAGACATCTCCTTTGCAGTTCTCTAGGACCTGTGAAAACTTGGGCCGGGTGGACTTTGACAACTCGTAGCCGAATCGCCGCATGCCGTGTTCGCCGGGGAGCTTTAGCCTTTCTGCAACGTCCGCAGGAGAGAACTTTAGAGCCAATAAACAATCTTTTCCGTCGACTGGACCGATGTGGATGTCCTTGAAGAAGGCGACAGCGCCCTCGTTGAGATCATGGATGGTCAGGTCGGAATCAGAGGTCAAGATGGTCCCGCCGTTCCTCAGCACGTCGTCGGCGCAGTAGGCGTCCGCTTCCCCTGGGACTAAGCGAACGAGTTCCGAGTACTTTTCCACCTGGTCGAGCTTGTCAACGACCGCCGAGACCAAGAACGGCGGAGGCGGCGTGAGCGGTTGGTCTCTCTTCGGGGCGTCGGTGGGAAAGAGACGAGGCAAAGCTGGGTATGTCGCCGCTACTTGCTTTGCCGGACACGCATTGGGAAATGACGAGTGGAACAGCTTCAGCTGGGTAGACACCCGCAACAGCCTATCCAGGCGGACAGGCAGTTTCGAGGGAGGTAGGAAGCCATCAAAGTAGATAGCAGCTCTGCGAAGCGTGAGTGTTCAACCTCGAAGTCGGGCCGCGATCAGGTGGTGGTACATGGAAATGTCGTGGCTTGTGAGCTCATCCAGCCAGGCGATGGCGGTCCTACTTATAAGCTCGTAGGATGGAAGTCCAGAGCTGCTCCTCGTGCAGAGATGATATATGTGGTAGGCCAGAGCCGGGCCATCAATCACCACACGGTCGCCATCGAGGGGCGCTTGTACACCGTATGGGGCGAGGTGATTGATCAGATGAGGAATGCCCATGATGAATAGTTTTCTTTCCTGTACGGAGGTGACCTAAGGCAGGAAGGTACCTGGGTAGTCTCGATGGGCTCTCGAATTAACCCCAATTGTAGCTGTTCCTTCCTCACCTCGCCTTGGGAGGTACGTACACTGAGAGAGCTTGAAGCTGAATTGCACCTCCCCCAAAAAAGTGTCGTGGGGTCGCTGCCCCACACTGGTGAAAGATTTGTTGGAAGGTGCCAAGATACGTAGGTACGTATCCAAGAGAAGACCATCGGATCGGATAAATACAGTGTAATAAATAGAGAATTGCACCTGCATCTCATCGTCGCACAGTGACCCCTCCCCACCTTGACGGCTGCTTGCTCCCGGTCCCGTCCTTCGGCTTAACCCACCCCTGGTCAACTCAGTTTTTCCCAGCAATAAAATCTCCCCGCCGCTACGCGAACCAAAACTCTTCGATCTTCGCATCTTCTTGCAAAATGCGCGGCACTCTCATCTTCGCGGGCTCTTCATGCCCGGCCCTCACTACTCAGATATGTGAGAACCTGGGCATGGCTCCTGCCGAGGCGGAGCTTACCCAATTTTCCAATGTAAGCTGAAGTGCGATCTTTGTTCCTTTGGTTTCCCCCGAGGACAAAATTTGCTGCCGTCGACATCACCATCCACCAACCCACCACCCACTGGCGGAGGCGACAGACGGCTAGCTCCCTCCGCCGCTGCCTTGATTGGATCAAATCCAAACTTGTTTGGACTCCCTTCTTGAGGCTGACCCGTCACACAAAGGGCGAGACGAGCGTTCGAATCTTGACAAGCGTCCGAGAGAAGGATGTCTTCGTCGTCCAGTCCGGCAGCGCAAATGTCAACGACACCATCATGGAGCTGTTGATCATGATCTCAGCCTGCAAGGGTGGGTCGTCCAACAAGATCACAGGTGAGCACCATCCCGCCCATGCCCTCGCTCTGTTGTATCGTCTCGCTGACCCCGCCACTATAGCTGTGCTACCGTACTTCCCCTACAGTCGCCAGTCCAAGAAGAAGTCCCACCGTGGCGCGATCACGGCGCGGATGCTTGCGAACCTCCTCGGTGTCGCTGGAGTCAAGCACGTCATCACCGTCGATCTGCATGCGTCCCAGATGCAGGGTTTCTTCAAGTGCCCCGTCGACAACCTCCACGCCGAGCCGTTGATCGCGAGGTGGATCCGCCACAACGTGCCCAACTGGAAGGAGGCCGTCGTGGTCTCCAAGAACGCCGGTGGAACCAAGCGTGTAACATCGCTTGCCGACGCTCTTAAGCTAAACTTCGGCATGGTTACTACGGAGAAAAAGCGGGGAGGCAACATGACTTCTAGCATGATCATGCACCATCTCGACAACTTGGACCGCGAGCCCGTGCTGGAGAGCAGCCCCCAGGCCCCTCCTGCCCCTAGACCATCCACGCCTCCTGTCAACGGTCGGGCTTCTAGGGTTCGAGCCGATGCTCAAGGCTCTCCCCAGCACACCCAGCCTCCGCGCTCCCACCCGCGCACCATGGATGATCGGCCTACGACTCCCACGCAGTCCCAGCCGAGCAACGGCGCTGTCGACGACGAGGAGAGCGACGCTCAGTATGATGATCGTCGCGCCCACGAAGTCACACACGGCCGCTTGGTCCAAGGTCACATCGTCGACGATGACTATCCCTCACCGGCGACATCGACCGCGGGCGGCAGCGTCCGTGACGACGACCCGATGACCATGTCCCAGGCCTCGTCATTCTTCGTTTCCCAGCCCCACGCCCTTGGTGGTTCCGGAGATGCAGCCCCCGAGTCGGACGAAGAAGATGAGGTTCTGAAGGACCCGAAGGTCGAGCACATGATCACCTTGGTCGGTGATGTCAAGAACAGAACCGTCTTCATCGTGGACGACATGATCGACAAGCCCGGTTCCTGGATTGCCGCTGCCGAAACTGTCGTCAAGAAGGGACGGGCGAAGAAGGTCTACTGCCTGGCCACCCATGGTGTTTTCGGTGGCGACTGTCTCGAGCAGATGCAAAAATGCGAGTGCATCGACACCATCCTCGTGACTAATAGCTTTCCGATTCCCGAGGACCAGGCCAAGCGAACCCCCAAGCTTGTCGTTCTGGATCTTTCGTTCCTCCTTGCCGAGGCCATCCGCCGGAACCACTACGGCGAATCCATTTCTCCCTTGTACCAGCACATCCTGGACTGAGTTGTCCAGCAGAGACTGTGGGGCGTTGCTGGCTCTCCGATTGCACAGATCGCCCAACACGGCTTCTTTCTTGCTTTCTCTTAGGAGACTGGACTCTGGATTATGTTTCCGACCCTGTCTCGTGCGGCATACTTGGGGTAGTTGGCATTCTAGCGCGGCGTTCATGGGCGGCGGCACGGCAAGTGGGAAAAAAGCCAGAATGGCGGCACAGCAAAAACCAAACCGGAGGAGACCTGGAATGGTCTACCACCGACACATGCATGGTCAGTATTAGACATGAATGATGATTTTGATACCTCTCAACCGACCGCTACCTCTTTGGGTCTGTGTGTCTGCAAACTGATTTCCCTCATCTTCCTGATGGAGCTGGGCTGAGCCTTCGGCTCGGTTCCCTTCTTCCTCACCAACGATGCTGTCTTCTGGACAGCCAGGGCTTCTTTCATCCCAGAATGAGTCCTGAACGGAGCGTTGGCAGATTAACTCGATTAAAAGAAGACACCTCGCTCAGTCTGCCTTTTGGCAGTCACCACCTCCGGGATGGGCGGTCGAGGGGTAAGAGAAACCTTCGAACATGCTTCCAAGTGACTTTTTGTTTCCAAATCTGTGAAGTCTGATGGTAGACATCGCAAGTTGGGCAGGACCATGGCTGGGTCTTGATGACACCGTTTATTTACAGCTAGAATAATAATACAACAAATGCATCAACATTTTTTGTCTTTTTCCGTCTTGAATGTCGTGACATCGTCCCCAAGAGCAAGCAAGCACTCTAGTCCGTCCTTCGTTACACTGAATCGTCCCATTTTACTTTTCCGGCACCAGTTTTCCGGCACCGGTTGCAACTTCATGTACATCCTTTGTCCATCCAATGCAGACAGAGGTCACCTCCTCACTCGTCGTACACGGTGTCTCCTCCGTGGAGGAAGTTCACGAGCAGCCCGAACATGCCCCGCTCGTTGTCATCCTTCGCGGCGCTGGTGTCTTCGAGCAGCTCCTCGGAGTAGTGGCCGGTGCCCGCGGCCCTGATGATGCGCCACGCCCGGCGGAACTCGTCGCGGATCGCGACGATGCCGTTGTGCGTGACGGTGCGGGCAACGTTGTGGTCGAGCTCGAAGGGGTCCTCGATGGCGAAGAGGTAGCGGTGGCGCACCTCCTTCACCTCGCCGTTCTTGTTCGCCGTCGCGGCGGCGTTGGCCTTGCCCGCGGCGGGCGTCGTCGGCGACGAGGCTTCCTGGGTCGTTGGCGTGTCCGGGTCTTCGGGCAGGGAATACGGTCGGTGGTCGACGACGGGCGAGTTCGCGTTCGCGCTGGGGCGGTACTCGATCACGGTCTTGGCGCCCGTCCAGCCCTTCTTCGACTTGGACAGCAGGCCGCCTGGGGTACGGATGCTGAGGACGTCGCGGCCCCAGTCGTAGCCGCGGCCGGGGTAGGTGCTCATGGCGCCGTTCTGGGCGTAGTACTCGAAGAAGCCGCGGAGAAGCTGGCCGATGGACTCGCGGTTGCCGTTGAGCTGGTTCATCTGCGCCAGGCGCAGGATCTCGGCCTCGTCGCGCCAGAAGCTGACGAAGCGCCCGCGGCACATGGTCGCGTCGTCGTCGGGTCCCGTGGGGGAGGTGCCCTCGGGCGGGCGCTGGGGGCCGAGCTGCTGCAGGTTGGGGCAGACGAAGGGCTGGACGACGTTGACGAGGTAGTGCAGGACCATCAGGACATAGCCATAGCTGCTGAGGGTGCCGCGGTAGGGGGTGTTGATGCCGCGGACCTTGGCCCAGTGCTTGACGAAGAGGACGAGGGGTCGGACGCGCGGGTCCGTGTGGGAGTAGCAGCGCAGCAGGAGGGTGTTGTGCAGGGCGAGGTGGGCGGCGAAGTTGATATCGCACTGCACGCCGACGCCGCTCTTGGGGAACTCGAGCTTGTCGCGGTACGGGTCGCGGGGCTGGTTGACGGGCAAGGTGCTGGGGTCCTGGAACTCGCGCATGCGCTTGACGAGGTTGATGTCCTGCTTTGTGACGGGGACGAGGTAGTCCTGAGCTCGTGTGTCGACCATGGGGTTCCTGCGCAGGGGGCCGCGGAGAAGAGAGATGTACTCTTTGATGTCGGCTTCCTGGCTCGGATCGTACAGGCCGTGATCCAGTGCCTTTTCGAATTCGTGCGCGATCTGGAGACTCATGTGACGACGCACAACGGCCACGATATCCATGTACATGTCGCTTCTGTTGGCAAATTCCCGAACCTGGGCACGGATGCTGTGAAGCCATATGCCATCTATGTATCTGTCGACCTTGAGCTTGTTGGCGGCGTTCTCCTCGGCGTTCCGCGTGGCGTCCTGCCTAGCGCAGTATTCGCCCACGGTAATGAACTCGTGCTTGACGGGTTCGTCGATATGGCGAGCTCTGAGTTGGATGAAGATCTTCTGGGCTCTCGCATAGTAGCCAGCAGCCGTCTCGTGTTGGTTCTGTGCTAGGGAGAACAACTGGACAACCGGCGTCCGCCTGAGCCTTTCGTATTGCATTTGAAGTTGCTTGGTGTACGCCAGAGGGTCGACACCGAAATTCGGCTGGTCCTGGAGTGCCTTCCAGTCTTCGATCGCCGGCTGCAACGACAACCCCATACCTTCGTCGGTTCCCTCGATTTCAGTGTTTGATTCACATAGCATTACGACTCTTTCGCCTTCCATTTGTGTAAAAACGCCCGCCAACGAGCGGTGGTTGGGGGCGTCCGGGAGCGGACTGAAGGCCAGAGAGCGGTACGCCAACAGCCTCCTTTTGAGCTCTTTGTCGTGAAGACCCATCACGAATGCCTCGCAGACCTTGTTGAGAAGCTGAAAGTCATCCTCCGTCAACTCCCGGCAGTTTGAGAGAGTGATGTCGCGGCCACCATGCCTTCTCAGAACCCGCTTCGCAAGGTTATAATAGGCGGGCAGTGAGTTGTTTTCCGACTGCTGAAGTTTGAATCCCTGCGGCTCTCCCAAGATAGCCACGGGAGGAGAAGACGCATCGGTCTTCCGACTGGTTGGATCGTCCGTTGACTCGTCAGTGGCCTCTTTGGGGTCGATATTATCACCGTCAACATGCTCATCCTCGTCTGCCGCATCCGCACGGTCTGTGTCAACAACTCCTTTCTCCCACTTCTCGCGTTCCTCGAGCAAATCTAGTAGCAGCTTTTCTGGCGGCTTCTCGCACAACTTAATGATCGGAACTCTGGTCCGGGTCAACAGACGCGCGCCGAGGCCGAGATCGAGGAATGCCTTTTCTATGATCCGTGGGATCGCGGAGCCAGTATCATCTGGTTGAGGTTGAGAAAGGGGAGAAACCAATCCGAGATCCATGTCGGACGCCTTTGTGGCGAAACCTGAGGAGAGGCTGCCGAAGCATTTGAGCTCCACAGAGTGAGACGGGAAATCTTGGATGCCGTTCTGGCTGAGCTCATATTCGGTGACGGCAGCACGGCAGGCCTCTTCAATCTTGCGACGAAAATTCTCCTTTTCGGCAATGTCTCTTCGCTCAATCTCGGCCCCGGCCACGAGTGTGCTGCACAGCCGTTCCAGAAAGGCTGCCTGATTCTCCAGCTCTTCGGGACGAACCTGGTGAGGAGGGCCGCGGGGGCTGTAGAGTGTACCGTGATTATTGCGCGGAAACCGAGGGGATCCATTGTCCTGTCTATGACCGAAGTGAGGCTGCTCGTGATAACCGGAGGTGTCGAGATTCGGTGGGTAGTGAGATCCGTTGTGCCTCGGCGCGTGAGACTGCCCACGGCCATACTGCCCCCTTGCCGGACCGTGACCGCGGTAAGAACCCGAGTGATGCGATCCGCCGCCCCTATGATGAAACCCCGGTGGGTGAGACTGATGGCCAGGCGAGCCAGAGTACGGTCTTCCATAGTGAGTAGGCGGTGATGGACGAGGATCGATGGGGATGGATAGCTCGGCATTCATCTGACGCCTCTGGGCCTGGTTGGGTCGCTTTCTGGCCATCTTGGGTGAGACGGGAGCCTTTCCATCGACGGGAATCGATGCAGAGCCATGTTCGCCCATGGGGACTCGGGCGGTATTGTGTACGGGTCCGCTGCTGCCAGGGAGAGTTGAGGTCGTAGACGAGGTGTTGCCGGGCGCAGCGTTGGTCAAAATCATATTTCGCAGCTGGTTCTCAAGACCGTTTTCGCCGGCATGGCCGAACGCGGCCTGTCTCCCGCTATTTTGCATGACGGTTGCTTGGCTGTGAGGTTATTCCCATGCGAGGTCGGCGAAGTGGCCAGAGCTTGGAACTGGTGGTGTTGCTGTGGGGTGACTGTGAGCTTGATGCTCCCTGCAGTTGGATCGCCAGCGCTTACCTGGTCAAGCACACGTGGCGAGCATGGCCGTGTTTAAGTGCCGACCTCTAATTTCGTTCTGGTTGTCAAGTGGATATCGAATTGAGATGCAGTCCAGAATCCAGTTTCCAGCTCATCTCTCACGTTTGAGTTGGTGTAGTACTAAGGAAATCTGCATCGAGCGAAAGCTTATGAGGGGATACATCCCTTGGTGAGGGGCTACAGTAGAGATGGATTAGACTGCACTGTACGTCTGGGGGGAACCAGTGTTGCTTGACACTGTGCGAAGCCTGACTGACAGAATGGAAGGCACCCTGATAAACTGGCTGCTACTAACTGTCAAGAAAGTTTTTGGAAAGGTCAGATTTGTCAAGGAAAATTTCCCAATTAACTGGCTTCGCTCAGAAAAATAGGGTCAACTGTGAGATTCATAGGCACCTCGAGTAACTCATACTACTGACCATCCCATGGCAAGAGCTCTCGCAGGCCTAGCTGACCACGCGCCTTCCCTCCCACCTCAGGTATGACGTCCTGGTAAGGCTAGTGCACTAACCAAGTGCGGCTGCAGCTGGGTGGATTGCCAGGCACTGTGAGCGACCCGCCAAGAAGTACTGCTCTCTCGAAACCTGGGGGGCCATTGTATTTTTTAACCAAAGTTTGCCAGCAGGGTACTCCGTACAAACGCCACCGTACCTTGATACATAGCCCTGAGCCGACCGCCCAGCTTTTCTGCAAGCTCCGAGAGCTGCCTGCGTCTAATCACTAGGCGCGCCTTCCAATAACCTTCTCGCAACTGTTGCCTGAGCCTCGTCTCTGCTCTTTGTCATCTTTCCCATTCCCTACCTCCACCTCGACGTGGAGCATATTCTTCCCATCGGCAGTACACTTTTTTAAACGTCGGCGCGGTCATTTATTCAGTATCCTTCAGGTCTTGGCCCCGACGACCTCATCAAGAGAGCGCGACCATTTCTTCCGGGTTGCGCCGCTTGCGACGCCGTGACTTCCGCCGACGTCACGTCTTGCCCACCTGCCTCCTCCAGCGATCCCACCGAGTCCTCGCTGCGCAACGTTTGCCTGATTTCCCAAGATCGCGTATCTTCTTATGACATCCAATACCGACCTTGCCAATTGAGAACTCTCCCTGGTCGTACACCACAGCTGACACGATGAGCGCGCCTCCGCCTGGTCTGCCCAACGGC
This sequence comes from Colletotrichum plurivorum, assembly GCA_014235945.1. NCBI lineage: Eukaryota > Fungi > Ascomycota > Sordariomycetes > Glomerellales > Glomerellaceae > Colletotrichum > Colletotrichum plurivorum. The sequence goes on from WIGO01000173.1 coordinate 16,230, forward strand.
CAAAACCCGAACGGTCAGCCTCGCCCGCCCCCGATCAAGCGACGACCGCGAGGGGACCCTCTTGTTGCTCGCAAGCGACCCGGCCCCCCGCGACCCGCCGGCGCGCGCCCAGGGCCGAGCACTTTGCAAACCGGCGCTCGACCTTCTCCCGGCGCGTCAGGCCACCTGGGCATCCAGCGCCCCGAAACTGAGGATGACATCAAGGCCAGGAGAGCAGCCAACGGAGGCTGGCTTGATCCCGCTCCTCAGAATATGAGAGAGTTTAAGATTGTCACGACGAAGAAGGCACTGAGGGATGGCGTTCGGCATCATATAATGAAGCTTTCGTCGTCCAAAGCGGACCTCGAGGCGAGAGGCATCGATCCTACAAACCAGGAAGAGTTTACTAGGCCTGTTACCCTCCAGCGACGTGATCCTCGACAGCCTCCTCCGGGCCGTGAGGTCAAGCAAGAAGCCCCCGAACCTGTACCGGTGGACGAGAAGGAGGCTGAAAGACTGGCCCAAATGAAGGCCGAGCGTGAAGCCGTTCGCGCCGTCGAGCTAGCTAAGAGTGCGCCTAGTCTAAAGGATCCCAACGCTGCTCAGAAGCCGAAGCCGAAGAAGAAGGAAGAGGACGTCCAGTTCCACCGACAGCCCCGAACTGAAAAGGAGAAGAAACAGCAAGGGCTGCGCTACGAGGAAGCCCTCCCTTGGCATCTTGAAGATGCCGATGGAAAGAACGTATGGGTTGGGTCGTATGTGGCGCCCTTGTCCGAAACGACAGTCGCCTTCGTAGCGACAAGAGATGGCAAATTTTCAGCCATTCCCCTGGAAAAGTGGTACAAGTTCACTGCAAAGCCGCACTTCAATACCATGAGACTGGAAGAAGCCGAGGCTCTCATGAGCAAAAAGACCGATATCGGGCGATGGTATATGCGGGACAAGCAGAAGAGGAGTGAACAAGAGGAGTGGGAAGCAACGAGGAACGCCTTGTACGGCCCCGCGAGGATCAAGACTGAGAGCAACACCTTCCGTGCCGCTTCTCGAGAGGAGAAAATGGACCACGATCAGATTGACATGGAAGGTGACGAGTTTCAGGATGACGACGAAGCGCCGGGTTTGGAGGTGGACAACGACGAGGACTTCAAGGAAGCGACTGAGCGCATTCGCCGCGACCAGCTTGGGGCCAATCTCTTCGGGGATGCTGATGAACGCAAAGTTGAAAAGGAGTTGAACGAGGAGAAGAAGGCCGAGGAAGAACGTCGCAAAGAAGGCAAGCGAACTACCAAGGCCCTTATCAAGAGAGAGAAGGAGACAATCTACCAGTCTGATTCCAGCGGGTACGATCCATTTGAGTCTTCCTCCGTAAGTCCAACGAAGCCATCCTGCAGATAACTGCTTGCTAATTAATATTATAGAGCGACGACGACTCCGACGAGGAGAAGAAGGATGAAGAGAACAAGGACAAGGACAAAGAGGATGAGACCCAGAAGGGGGACAACAAGGACAAGAATGCATCTGGCGTGTCCTCCAAGGGCAATACCACTCCCTCGGGTCGTCAGAAACACACCGACGCTCTGAAGAAGGGCAAGTCCTTGAAACGGCCGGGGTCCCCCAACCTGTCCGAGTCTAGTGGAAACGAGTCTTCGCGCAAGAAGATGAAGAAGCATGCCATTGCATCGGTTCAACAAAGCCGATCTTCAACTCCTTCATCTCAGGGTCCGGCAGGCCAGAAGAGCAACCTGGGCAAGGGTGCGATGAGCGACGGCGAAGCGACTGCTGGGGAGATGTCGGATGGTCAGCCGAGGAAGAAGAAGATCAAGCTCGTCGGCAGCGGAGCCAGAGGCACGCCCGTCGGCTCTAGGGCCGGTAGCCCCGCCCCTGCCGCGACTGGTAAGTTGTCGCTGTGTGCCGGGTGATCCAACACACGCTAAACGTTCTTCATAGGTTCCAAGCCCGGGTCCCCCATTCCTGACGGATCTCCGCGCGCCGGCTCGCCGGGCGGCCAGGTCGAGGCCTGGGAAATTGTCAACGCACTCCCCGAACTTCCGAATGGCATCAGCATTGGAAATCTCATGAGGAAGTTCCAGAGTCGTATCGGAGATGGCCCGGGGCAAATTGACAGAAAGCAGTGGATCACTCTTGTTCGCGAGAACTGCGCGTACGGCCCGGACAAAGTTCTTCGCCGCAAGGCTTGAACCCAGAGATTGGAGCTTTCAGGGTGTAAGATTTTCACATTTGGATTCCTTCAAGAGCCGTTTGGCATTGAGGTGAGAGTTGGCTGGCAGTGCGATTCTTCCATCGGTCGATATGTCTCACGAGCACAGAGACCTGCTCGGGGCAAATTACACGACCAAGCTCATAGACCTAGAGCTTAGACTGCGCTATGCTGCCACGATGTACATAAGTGGGCACAAACCATGTTGCCTTTCGGGCACTGGTAATTTGTTAGTATGAAACTATACACAGGTGACAAGCTACCTTCGCAGAATGACCCAATGGCTTAGTAACTGTACGAGGGTTCCGTTTCGTGCATCTGCTCTAACTATTCGAGCTTAGGTTGCGTGAAGTTTTGTCTTTTTTCGCAGGGTATCTCCAGCATCCAAACTAAGTCGAGAGGCGTAAAAGTCTGAAAGCCTTAATCACTCGTCCATCTGCCATGCGTAATCCAGACCCTTGTTCCGCTCTCTGCGGTTGATGGCCTTGAACCTCTCCCCCTCGAAGCCGTTGCTCCTGTCCACACCATCCCATCTGTACCCCGGCCGAATCCCATACCTATTCGGTGGTGCCGCCCCAGTGTACACTGGCCGCCTTTTGCCCTTCGTCCCCTTGGCGCCCGCGTTCCTTTCCTTCTCGCTCATGAACTGCGCCATCGGGTCGTTCCACCGCTCCTGCTCCTTGAGCTCCTTGTTCATCTCCTCGTCGTCCGCGGTTCTCGCAAAGGTCATGAGCTTCGCGTCCTCGAGCGCCTCCCTCCGCTTCCGCGCCTCCTCGATCTGCACGTCGCCCTTGGGCGCCAGCTTCGCCAGCCGCTCCTTCTCCTCGGCCTCGGCCGCCAGCCTGCGCACCTCGGCGCGCTTCATTGACACGTCGACCCGCCTGCCGGTCGCGTCGCGGTAAACCGTCTCCTCCTCCTTCCCCAGCTTCCTCATCTTTGCGAACTCGGCTTCCTCGGCCTGCTGCCTGCGCCGCAGCTGCGCCGACACGGCAGCCGCGCTCTGCAAGCCGGCGTGCGTGCCGTCGCTCATCTTGACGACGCCGGCGTCGCCGCCCTCTACCACGGGCATCTCGTCGTCCGCGTTCGCGGCGGCTGCGTTCTCCGCTGCGGCGGCGGCGAGGATCGCGTCTGCTGCCGTTGCGTCGTCATCGTCCTTTTGCTTCGGTGCTGCTGCTGCGGACGACCCGCTCGCCGCGACGGTCTTCCAGTTGGACTTCTTGGCGCGCCGGAACTCGGCGCTCGTGCCTGCGACGAGGGCCGGTCCGCCCTCTGCGTCGTCTTCGTTTTGCGATTTGGGGTTAGCCCAGCTGTTGTCGTCGTCATCGGCGATGATGAGGCCCTGGCTCTCGGCGGCCTGCTTCCGCTTGCGCTTTTTGGTCGGCTTCGGGTCTGCTACTAGGTAGTGCGTCGCGAGATATGAGGAGAGGTCGGAAGGCATTTTTGCGGCTGGGTATCGTTGAAGCGCTGTGGAAGGTTGGTCGAAGAGAAATTAGGATAGAAAAAAGGGTAGATGGGTTTGTAGAATTGTACCTTGATACGTCGAGCCATCGACATCACTGTACAGCAACATTCAAGATGCACGGGCCCATCACCCAGAAAAGCAGGGGCGGACACTGGAACTACAAGGGTCTCCCGCCCCACCGTCCCCGTCCCTCCGAGGTCAGGCGTGCATGTGACGGGGCGCTAGTTACTTATCGGAGGATCGAATGTCTCTGCGTCGAACTTGTCAATGACGGGAGATGATTTGTTCTGCTGGCAATCTGGCAGCGACGCAGCGTACCTTCCCTACCCTGCGGGCTCGTGATGGAACAGTCTCTGTACGCCTTTTCGGATCGTAAAACAGCAAAACTGACGCGAGCGCATTGCTAACTTTCTTCTCAAGTCATAGACTGATCCAGCCGGTCGTCTCTTGCCGCGATCCACCCGCGAGCCGCCCCTAATGATTACGTCGCCCAAAGCCACTCAACGAGATTACGAACTTCTAATTTCGCACCCCGAATTCCCTCCTCCTAACCCACAGCATACGATTTAAATCGAAAACACCACCACCACCGTCCTCGACAAGTCCGAGCCGAGAAGGATATCAGTCGTTCTCGCGGCTGATATACCCTCGCGCACCTTCCTCATTTCCCCATGCAGTCCCCCGACAACGATGCGTCGCCAGCCGAGTCGATCCAGGCGTTGCCAATGGCCGCCTCCACCGTGAGACTGCCCAAAAGGCAGTCCGTGCCGGAGGGTCATCCTCTTTCGCAGTCCGAAATCAGCCTGCCACAACGTCGCTCACACCCCTCGGCTGCCCCGCTGTTCGCCTCGACCCTGACCCCGCCTGGCTCGCGCTCCGGATCGCCCATGGGGAGGGGCTCACCTGCTCGGAGCACCATGTCCGGCTCGGTTTTTGGTGGCCCGGCCGGTCGGTCACTTCTCGACACCGCGGCCGACAGTCCCGGCGACCCGCGCAACCTGATCATCAAGGCGTACGTGCCGCATGTCGCCATCTACACCTCCAAGGACACGGAGGAGTTGGCCAGAGAGAAGGGCTTCAAGAATGGTTTGTGGGAGTTGCTGCGGCCGTTTGGCGAGCAGGTCCAGGGCAAGGTCACCATCAGGGACAGTAACGGTGCGAGCAAGACCTGCGAGGACTTTGCCGTTCGGTTTGTCAAGTTCGGAGACAACGTCGACTCGCTAGACGGCGCAAAGGGCGCAAAGGCGGCCAATGGCCCCAATGGCCAGCCGAGATCCAACACTACCCTCCAAGATGTCGAGTCTGTCGTGGACCGCCATCTCACTTACGCCGAAGACTCCTTCATGCACACGCCACACCATGGCACCTTGACGAGGCAAGGTCTAGATGTGGAAGCCACATCCCCATACTACTCGCTATACCTGCGCAGGCTGCTATCGGGCATCCCTGTTTCGCCGCACGAATCATTTGCGCATCCCGTGGCTTGCGTCGTTGCTATCAGCTCACGAAGCCCATCGCCGATCGAGGACCTGCGAAACTTATACAACGACACGAATGCTGGCGAGAACAAGATGCCGGTCTGGGTGGACGGTGACTATCTCCGATACTACGTCCTGGTACACGATGAGGAGCGCGACGACATCACGCGGTCAGTCGCTCTCTTTGACCAGATGAAGCGTCATCTCGGTCTTCACTGCCACTTGCTACGGCTGCGCAGCACGCAGAGCGCCGAGACCGACGACGACAGCATACCTCTTCCCAGAAGTGATTGGATGTCTGCAAGCGAGGAATTGGCCGATATTCGACACAGCGAGGACCAAGAAGATTTTGAGGACCCGACACGGTATATTTTCGAGTCAGATGCGACCGCAATTCGAACTTTTGTGAGGGAGATGGTGACACAGTCCATCGTCCCCACCATGGAACGGCATGTCTCACTCTGGAACGACCAGGTTGCCTCCCGCCGAAGAGGTATCACGGGAAGATTCATGAGCATTTCGAGAAAGTGGGGTGCCTTCGGCGGCAGCTCAAGGTCATCTGTTGTTGGAGGTGGTGGTTCGTCCAGCGCGTACGACCCCGCGGGCTTTTATCGTCCAGACGCCCCGGAAGCGGTCATGCGCAAGTTGGCCGATTTTGCCTTCATGTTGAGGGACTATAAGCTGGCACAGTCAACCTACGACCTCCTGAGATCTGATTTCAGCGACGCAAAGGCATGGAGATACCACGCCGCGGCAAACGAAATGGCTGCCATCAGTCTGCTTTTCCTGCCCCAGAACCTCTCTTCCAAATCTCGCGCAGAGACCATCGACCAGATGCTCGAGGCTGCGTTCTACTCGTACCAGACACGGTGCAGCTCCCCGTTCGGTGCACTTCGCGCCTTGACACTGGGCGTCGAACTATTGCGGCTCCGGGGCGGCAGCAGCATCGACGATGCTGTGCGCTGGGGCGTTCGCCTCCTCGAATCCAAGATTCTTGGCCGCATCGGCGACGCCCTGATGAAAGAGCGCCTTGCGGTCTGCTACGCCTCCAAGACCGGGGTCGGATCTGGGTTCTGGGGCCACCGCAAGCGCAAGTCGGCAACGTGGTGCGTTCTCGCCGGCGAATCGTGGTTGCGCCAGTTGAAGCACATTCAATCGCAGCGCTGCTTGAACGAGGCCGCTCGCATATGGTCCGAGCTCCCCCACGACAACGGCATCTCCAAGTTCAGCGTTGCCAACGACTTCATCGCTGGCCTGCAGCACCAGCTGGATGAGAAGCTCGAGGCGGAGGACGGCCGCAACGAGTCGCCATCGCAGGATGTGGAGGAGGTTCTCGTCGACGAGGAGAGCGAGGCGCTAGACTATAGGTCCAGGAGGATCAGCATGATGGGCCATGCCATACCCCCAGCTTCGGGCCTCGAGACGGCACCGTTGCATAGAGTGAACTCGAACGAAAAGGACCCCGGAGATGGCTCTGTACAAAACGACTTCGGATAAAGACACGACAGGTTATGAGATCGCGCTGGTTTGGGGTGAATGAAGGTTACTTGTAGACGCGTTTCACGAAGCGGGATAATAGCATTTACACCGTTTTACCAGGGCACTTGTTGTCTTTTCATCGTCGTGTTCATGGGTTTTGGCTAGCCCCATTGTGTGATTTGCATGAATCATGTTGGCTGAGTTGAATAAGTCCGTCCCCTGTCAACCTCAAAGGCCCAGGGCATGCACGTACCCGAGGAGCCTGCTGCTAGGGACCCTTGCAGCTGCCTGCCCGGGTGATCTCACCGGCAACCGATAGGGGGAGGAACCGCTAAGAAGGCGCCGATAAGCTGCTATTCCCCCCACCCTCTCGCATTACAACACCAGAAGCTCAAACTCTCGACTTTGCCCAAAGATCACAAGATCTACTACTACCCTTGCCGCTCGAATTCCTTCGAAAGACGATACCTCGCTCAGACGCGAAGCTCCACGATATACCTACGCATTCCATCGGGTACTGCGACTGCTCGAAGGCTCGCAAAGCAGACAGCGGGCACCTTGGAACACAACTGCAGGTCGCCGGCGACGTCACTCCGTCAGGATGGGAGATCTGGCTGACTTTCTCGTGGAGCGTGACCAGAACTTCCGCAAGTTCGTTGAACCCGTCATTCAAGAGCGCTGCTTTTCTATACACAGCTTGCTAACCGTTACTCCTCACTATACAGGGCCCGTTTACCCGCACTCTACTCAGACTTCCGACCTCAAAGAACCCTAAACCCAGATGGCTTCCAAGCAAACGTCAGCGCCTGGCGCCAGGCCCTCGCCCGCGCCGCGTGGGAGGGGAGGATAGCCTCGCAGGTCTCCGCCCCGAACCTGCTCGTCGTCAACGTGGACGAGCAGCTCGTCCGCTCCCTCGAGAGCAAGCAGTTCGGGCGCCCGCTCGCCCTGGGCACGGTGGTCAGGGAGGCCGTCAACGACAAGGACCTGTACCCGGTGAAGGACTTCCTCTCCGCGAAGGAGAGCATATACGCAAAGACGTGGTCCCAGGTGTCGTGGAGCGTGGTGTCCTGGGCGGCGGGACAGCTCGGGTTCGGCGGGCGGTGGACGACAGGGGAGGACAAGCTGCCGACGGGCCGGTTCGTCGTGCTGAAGAACGTCGAGACGACGGCGAAGAGCCTGGCGGAGAAGGTGTCCGCCGCGGACACGCGGTTCGACAGGACGTATACCAAGTCGCACTTCCGCAAGACCTACGCGGACACACTGGTGGAGAACCGCAGGCTATCAGAAACGGACGTCGACATCCTGCTCGTCTTCCTCTCGCGGGACAAGGGCCTGGTCATCTACGACGGAAAGGTGGTCAAGATCAAGGGCTCCGGGGCCGAGGACGACGAACCTGCCATAACGGAGGAGGACGCCGCCGTCTCGTCCCTGAAGGAGCTCATCGACGACCTCAAGCAGCAAACCGCCCTGCTGTCCGCGCGGGTCGACGAGCTGACGACGACGGCCAAGGAGGCCGTCGCGAAGAAGAACAAGGTCGCAGCAATGGCGGCCCTGCGCTCCAAGAAGCTCACTGAGTCGTCGCTGGAGAAGCGCTTCGCCACGCTCAGTCAGCTCGAGGACGTCGCGGCCCGCATCCAGCAGGCCCGCGACCAGGTGCAGCTCGTCAAGGTCATGGAGGCGAGCGCGGGCGCGCTCAAGGGCCTCAACGAGAAGGTCGGCGGCGCGGAGCGCGTCGGGGACGTGGTGGACGCCCTGCGGGAGCAGATGGGCGAGGTCGACGAGGTGGGCAACCTCATCGCCGAGGCCAACGCGGCGCCCGCGGACGAGGTCGAGGTCGACGACGAGCTGGCGGAGATGGAGCGCGAGGAGCGGGAGAGGGAGGAGGCGGTCGAGAGGGCGCGGAAGCAGGCGCAGGAGGCCAAGGAGGCGGAGGAGATGCGCCAGAGGCTCGAGGCCGAGATGGCCGACCTGCGGACGCCTGCCACGGAGCCAGCGGAGAAGGAGACGGGGGCGAAGACGCCGTCGAGAGAGACAGCGGAGAGCCTGGAGAGGTTAGAGCTTGAGGATCAGCCGCAGCCGCAGGCTGCTTGATGATGTACGTCACATTTGTGTTGCGGGACGGGCGTGTTCTAGATTCATGGCGTTTTTGTGTGTTGAGGGGCAAACAATGTATGTGTCTGCATTTGTACAATCACATTGGAAGGCATAATAATGAAACGCCGTTGTCATGATCTCACAAACACCCCTAGATGCTCAACGCGCCTCCTGACTACTCGTTCCAACCTCCACAGGTGGTATCCTCGGCTCTGAGAAGCCGTCCTGCATATAGTAAGTTGCTGCCGGAACCACCCCTGTATTCCGTACTGTCGTGCCATCACCCTCAGCTGCCGCCGGGGTAGTTGTCGTCGCTATTGACGGCTCTGTAACACCAACCATCGCAACCTCCGCTCCTGACGCCCCAGAACTGCCAGATTCTGGCGTCTCCTTTTTCTGTTCGTCGGCCGCCGCGGCCTCCGCCTTCTGCTTCGCCTGTTCCCTCGACTTACGCGCATTCGCAATCAAGTCCTTGAACGAGGTGTCGTGCTTCGCCGCCCACGCCGCGCCGTCAAACTCCTTGTCCTTGACCGCCGTGCCCGCGCGGGGGACGAGGACGGGCGCCTTGGCCCCCTGCGTGCGCTCCCACACGTCCAGGTCGTGCAGCAGCTCGCGGCGGGACTTGGGGTGCGCCGAGTCGCAGTTGGCGTTCCACAGGGTGATCCACTCCTTGTGCCGCTTCTCGAGGTGCAGCCGCGCGCCGTTGGTGGAGAGGCCGAGGTCCGACATCTTCTTGCGTAGGGCGACGTCCTTGAGCATCGAGTAGTTCAGCGCGGGGAGGCGCTCGGGGGGCGGGGCCTGGCGTTGGTACGGCGGCCGGCCTGCGGGGGTGTTTGGGGTTGGTGTGCGGCTCGAGCTACTGCGTGGTGCGGTTTGCGGTTGCTGGCCGGGGCAGGTGTCGAGGTGGCGGAAGACTTGGAACTGTTTCATGCGGGTTTGGCAGATTGGGCAGGGCACCATGCCATCATCTGGGGCTGGAAGGGGTTGGTGAGTTAGAGAGAGGGGATCCAATGCTGGAATGGGGCTGGCTTACCAAAAGTCTCGTCGCCTGCTTCGTCGTCTTCGTCCACCTCTTCTGGCTGATATACATCGTTCTCCTCCTGTTGTACCGGGGCGGCATTTTGCCCCGACCGCGACCTGGTGAGCCTCGCCGAGCTCCTAAGCCGCTTCGCCTCAGGCTGCTGTCCGCTCGTCGCAGGATCCTCTGCGTGCTTTCTCTTCGGTGACGAGGGCCCCGCGGCCGCCCGCTGTCCCGCCGTCCTCGCAAATTGCAACATCTCTTTCCGGGCCTTGTTGAACGATTCGACGACCTCTTCCATGGACCAGTTGCTCCGCAGCTTGTGTGGCTCGTCGGACGCTCGGCAGAGCGGGCACTTGCCGTCGTTGGAGAGCGCGCGGCGGATGCACAGCGAGCAGAACGTGTGGCTGCACGAGGTGAGCATGGGCGTCTTGAAGAAGTCCTTGCATATTTGGCATCGCAGGGCGGCCTCGACGGTGGAGAGGCCTGGGAGCGGCGTCGCGAGCCAGTCCGTCGAGTCGGGAACGTCGTCGAAGTTGGAGTCTGCCATTTCGTGGAGTCGATCTGGTCGTGAGGCAAAAATGACGACAAAGGGATACCAAAGCTGAGCTGGGAAAGCAAAATCTTTTTGAGCAGCCTAATGTACAGGGAGCCAGGCGCAGGCGAAAAGGGTATCTTGGTTTGAAGGCGAATGCAGCCTGGAGTGAGATGAGGCCTACTGGGAAGTTTTCAAGACGACGTTCAACGGCGCGTCAAGTGGTGGCGGGCAGCGCGACCTGCCAGGGACCGGGATTTGGGGTGTGGGGTGGCTTTAGAGCTAAAGTGGATAACGTCACCGATCCAGCCCCTCTGACTGGCTTCATTCAGGGCGTGGATGCATAAAATCAATTAAGCAAGTACCACCGACCGCGTCTGCACTTTTCTGGACGCGTTTGGCCAGTCCCCCATCATCCCTCCTCGTGCACGACATTGTGACGATTCTGAGGTCAAGCTCAGGGATACGCTCTGCCTTTTTTTGAGATTCCTACACTCGATTGAGAGCCGCTCAAGATGGAAGAGTACAAAAAGTATCTGGCGAATCAGATCCTCAGCGAGGAGAAGATTGTAAGCTGCAAACCCCCGTTTCGAGGTCTGGATCGACACTAATGCTTGCCAGGTCACATATCGGAGTCTCAGCAGAGCTCTCAAGACTCATGTCAACACTGCGAAGGGGTCAGTTTTCGCGACGACAATGTCGGTGGTGGAGTAGTTGCTCACAACCTGCAGGATGCTCTACGAGTTCCATCGATCTCAGAATGCTATGCGCCCTGGCATCATCCATGCCACCTATCTCATCTATGGCATACAGAAGGTGGAAAAGGTTGAGGAGGATGGTGATGTGGAAATGACCAGCTCTCCGCCCGACGTCGAGCCTCTGACTGAAGAGGTTGTCACCCACTCTCTGACGCTCGTTCCCGGCGACCGCCTGAAGGGTACGAACATTCCCCGTGACCCGGCCGTCCAGTTACTGACAACCTCTTGCAGAAGTCTTGGCTACCTATGAGGAAGTGTCTTCTTTTCACATCTATAGCTTGGCTCGCCATCCCATAAGAGTAAGATCACTGCTTTCTACAACGAGCTAGCACTGACCACCATACCAGGAACCGCAGATGCTGGCGGATGTCTCGCAGCAGATCCGGGAACAGACCAACGACGACAGCTCCTCTCTGGCCACATATGGCTCCATCGCCAACCCCAATGTCCGCAAGCGCGACCGCAAAGGAAGGCCGCCAGTGGCAGCCCCTGCGGCAGCCGTCTCTGCCGCCAAACCAGCAGCCAAACCAGCAGTCAAGAAAGAACCAGCGCCATCGACCAAGCCTGCGGCTGCTGAGGCCAAATCGACGGAAAAGACGACCCAGGAGTCGAAGCCCGCACCTGCCAAGGAGTCACCTTTTTCGAAGGCAGCCAGCAACAAGGCAACGCCATCGCTGAAAAAGAGTGCCTCCTCGGGAATTATGTCTTCATTCGCCAAAGCCGCGGCAAAAGCAGCCAGCAAGCCGAAGGAGGCACCGAAGAAGGTCGAGGCCCCAGAGGCGCCTGCACTGTCCGACGATGGTGAAGATGACGACGAGGACATTCCGGCAGCGAAGCAGTCCGCCGACACTGGAAGAAAGTCCAGAAAAGAACGTGAGGCCGAGTTGAAGCGCATGATGGAGGAGAGCGACGAAGAAGAGGATGATGAGCCTGAGGAGAAGGAGGAACCGGAAGACGAGCCGATGGAAGAGGCTCCGGAGCCCGAGCCCGAGACGAAGGCCGCGCCTGAGCCGGCAGAAGTTGTCGCTAGCAGCGGCGGCGGACGGAAACGCGGTAAGCGTAAGGTGATGAAGAAGAAGCAGGTCATGGACGAGGATGGCTACCTGGGTAAGTTGATCTCGGGAATGATCAGGGACATATTCATGCTAACACAAGAACTACCAGTCACTATTCAGGAGGCTATTTGGGAAGAGTTCTCAGAAGACGAGGCACCTCCCCCGGCGCCCAAGCCCAAGCCGTCATCGGCTCCCAGCTCTGGCAGTCAGGGGTCGAAGGCCAAGAAGGCAGCGCCTAAGGGACAGGGCAACATCATGTCCTTCTTCTCCAAGAAGTGATCTTATGTGCTGTTACAGCATGGTCTGTTGAGAATTAACGTCATAATTGCAACACGAGCGAATGGTACAACCTGGCACCATATGGGATACTCGCAGACGTTTTGATGCGAATGTTGCAAGAGCGTGGGTCAAGCCCAAGCCAGGACCTAGAGGGTTAATGTATAACAAAGTAGACTTTCTGATGTCTCAGTCCAACAAATATAACAGGAACACACTATTCGTTGCTCGGATGTCTAATTGGCAGTCCTTTATTTCCAAATACTTTTGATAACTTCACGATCAAGACCAAACTCTCTACCTAAGTACTCAGGTACCGGAGGATTGGTGGGGCCGTATCACCCCGCTGTGGGTCCACGTCGTCAATACCGAACGCTAGAGCGACAGCCCCGGTCAAAGCTCCAGTGGTCCTGCAAGGGACCACATACAGTGACGAGATGCCCAGAAACAGCGGACACCTGGCTGTGGGAAGCTCCCGCCCGTCCCATTTCCTCGAAGTCTGTCCGTTCAACGTCAACTCAAAACGCTCCGTGACCATACCGGCCGCACTCGACCTCGCACCGCCTGCAGAGTAGTATCGGAGACACCCACATGCGGACGTAGATTCCTTCGCTTCCTCCTACCTGCCTCCCCGGCCCCGTAGTCATGGCGCTCCGCACCTTTGTCGACGTTCTGCTGCCGCTCGCCTCCCTCTTGGTCGGCCAGGCCCGCGCGGCGCAAGAGCCTCTGACGGGGGACGACCGCGGCGCGTGTCCCAACTACGCGCAATACTCGACCTATCCCCAGTGAGTCGCGGTGCCTTTTCTCTGCCATTGACCGCTCTTTCGTGACTCTTTCGCTGACCTCGTTGCTTGCCAGCCGACCGCTCAGTGAAGGCCCTCTCGGTCTGCCGTACCAGCGCCCCGACCCGCGATGCCGCACCTTTCGCTCCGACGCGATCGAGAAGGTCATTAAGGATGTCACGTCTCGGATGAAGGATCCAGACTTGGCAAGGCTGTTCGAAAATGCTTTCCCCTCGACGACCGATACCACCATCAAGTTCCACACCGACGGGACCGACACCAGATTCGTCGATCTCAACGGCCGCAGCTTGCGCGACGAGGGCAAGTGGGAGGGGCCGCAGTCCTTCGTGATTACTGGAGATATTATTGCCGAATGGCTGCGCGACAGCACGAACCAGCTGTCCCCCTACCAGGCGCTGGCCAAGAAGGACCCTGCCGTCTTCAAGCTGATCCTTGGCGCCGTCAACACCCAGGCCGAGTATGTCATCGAGTCGCCGTACTGCAACGCCTTCCAGCCGCCCCCGATCGCGAACCTGCAGCCGAGCCACAACGGGCAGGATGACACCGTGCACCCCATCTACGAGCCCTCTTTCGTGTTCGAGTGCAAGTACGAGCTAGACTCGCTGGCGCATTTCCTGGCCCTGGGCAACGACTTTTACGAGCACACCGAGTCGAAGGACTTCCTCACCCCGAGATGGTACCTCGCCCTGGAGACCCTGTTGGATGTGCTGGAGCAGCAGTCCCGCTCGACGTTCGACCCGGAGACGGGCCGCTACCAGAGGAACGAGTACACCTTCCAGCGCAAGACCGATCTCGGCACCGAGACCCTGAACCTGAAGGGCGTGGGCAACCCGCTGAACAACGGCACGGGGCTGATCAGGTCGGCGTTCCGTCCCAGCGACGACGCCACCATTCTCGGCTTCTTCATCCCGGCGAACGCCATGATGGCCGTGGAGCTGAAGCGCACTGCCGAGATCATGAAGGCCGTCGGGAAGGACGTGCTCTCGCAGACGCTGGACAAGTGGAGCCAGACCATCACCGACGGCGTGTGGAACCACGGCGTGGTCAAGCATGCCAAGTACGGCGAGGTTTTTGCGTATGAGGTCGATGGTTACGGGTCGTCCATTCTCATGGACGATGCCAACTACCCCTCGCTTCTCGCGCTGCCCTTGATGGGCTTCTTGCCTCCCGAGGACAGGACTTACCAGAACACCAGGCAAATGCTTCTCGAGAAGAGTGGAAATCCTTATTATCTCGAGGGCCGGGCTTTCCACGGTATCGGAGGTAAGTGACCTTTAAAGTCGTAGGATTCGGGATACTGACCATGCCCAGGACCCCACATCGGTCTGTCCAACGCGTGGCCAATGAGTCTGTTGATTCAGGCACAGACATCCGAGGACGACAAGGAGATTACGGAGTGCATCGACCTCGTCTTGCGCTCTGCTAGACTCGGCCTGGTTCACGAGAGTGTCGACGTCAACCACATTACGTCCTACACCCGTAAGTTGCTCGTTTCTCGTCCAGTCATTAGTGTACTAACCTCTTATTGCAGGAAGCTGGTTTGCATGTAAGCCATCGTGACATTATGCCGTTATTTGATGACACTAACACATCTAGGGGCCAACGGGGTCTTTGCCGAGACGATTTTGGACATTGCCAAGCGGAAGCCGCACCTGATCTTCACCGACGGAAAGCCTTACCACATCTGAGTCTGGGATCGGTTCCCGAGGCATAGTACCACCGGTAGGTACGCAGGAGCATGGGTGACGGGTTCACGGTGAAATCTTTGACGGAGAAGCACGCGGCATAGCGACTGGCTTCGCTCCACCTGCATTTTATATACCCAAGTCTCTTACGAGGGCCATAAATCGAATCATTTCAACACTACGCCGTTCTTTGGTGATTCTAGCGCCGTGGATGCATACGTATCTGCCAATTCGTCCCCAATGCAGCCAATGATAGTGAACACCCCTATTTCACATTATCAACATCCAGCGCGATCGTCGGCTTCCACTCCCCGCCCTCCTTCATCGCCTTCAGCACCCTCCCCAGCCTCTCAACGCCCTCCACAATATCCTCCTCCGGCTCCCACGAGAAGCACAACCGAATCTCCCTCCCAAACCTCGCCGCCTCCTCATCACCATGCACCTCAAACTGCCCCCCGTGCCCAATAACCAGATCCTCCGCATCCTTCGCCCTCACCGCCGCCTCCCTACTCGACATCCCCTCCGGCAAGCTAAACCACACAAAGTAGCCCCCGTAGTGCTCCTCCCCCTTCAGCGCGACCTCCCTCAGGACGACGCCCCCGCCCAGCGGGCCCTGTACGTGCTCCCTCAGCGCCCGCATCATCAGCGCGTGCCGCCTCGCCAGCGCGGGCCTTGTCACCTCGTCAAGCTGGCGCCTTAGCTCCCCCTGCTTCATGTACTCAGCCACGACCATCGCGGAAAATTGACTGGGCGCGCCGCCGCTGCACGTCGAGCCCGTCTGCGACAGACCATACGTAAATGCGGGGCTCGCCTCGGCCCAGCCCGTGCGCATCCCGGGGCCGACGAGCTTGCTGAAGGAGCCGTTGGAGACGGCGTTGCCGAAGGAGGAGGACGGGACGCCCATCGCGCGGTCGATGTCCACGAGCCGCGGGAGGCGCATGCTTCGGGAGTAGCCTGGCAGATTCTCGGCGGTGGCGTTGGTGGTGTTGGTGACGGGCCACTGGAGCATGTCGTAGACGTCGTCGGTGACGAGGAGGGCGTCGTGCTTGCGCGCGAGGGCGACGAGCTCGTACCGCCGGCGGAGGGACATTGTCTTGCCCGTCGGGTTGGAGCACGTCGGGACGAGGTAGATTACGTGCTGGTAGAGCTTGCGGTTCTTGGCTTGTTTGAGGCGCTGGGTGATTCGTTAGCAAGTTCTCACTCATCGAGGCATTAGAAGATCAACAAAACAGAGTGAATACTCCAAACGCACCTCTTCACTCCCCTTGCCCTCCACCGCCTCCAACCCCTTCCTCAGGTACTCAATATCAACCCCCTCCTCGTCCTCCGGCACAGCCCTCAACCTCCCGTCGAACCCGGCGTCCGCGAAGATGGGGCAAGCGAGGAAGTAGCACGGCGCGACCATCCACACGTTCTGCGTGTACAGCGGGTCGGTGAAGGACTGCAGTATGCAGGCCAGGTTCTGGCTCGCGCCGCCCGTGACGCAGATCCGGCTGACATCAGCGTCATGATGCTCCTCGTCTTTGGTCTCCTCGGCGGAGCTGCTGCTGCTCTCGTACGCAGGGCTCGCGCGCGGGTAAAACTCCGCCAGCCACTTCGCCACCGCCTCCCGGAGCGGCTGGTACCCCGGATCGGGCCCGTACTGGAGCCCCGGGACGTACGTGGCCGGGTCGGCGAGGGCCGTTGCCGCGGCCTCGGAGAGGGCCGAGGCCGGGAGGAGGGACGGGGCGGGCCAGCCGCGCAGGAGGTTGATGGGCTTCTTGCGGCGGGGGACGTTCATCTTCGCAGACTTTGGTGAGAGCGTCGAGAAGAAGGGTTGCTGGCGGCGAGTGTCGGCTGTCGTGGTGGCCGGTCGGCTGGTGTGGGTTCCGGTGGCGGTCCCCGCGCGGGGTGGTGCGATGCGGGTGAGGGGCCGAGGTGGATGAGGCAATTGGGTGAGGGTTCGTGCGATCGAGAGACGTGCAACGCTGCGATTCATAACCTTCTTATGAGGGCTTTGGGAAAAGAAAATGCTACGTACTATTTCACGAATGGGGCAGCCGGTTCGACTATTTATCATGTCACGGGAGATTGTGTTCAGTTGAAGCTCCGGAGAGCTGCTCCGACTGCGGAGGGGGTTTCGCGATTAGCTGCCGCAGGGGCCCGGGCGCCCCATAATATGTGATGACAGACCCGAGCACGCATTTTGCATGAGGGAAACCTCTCCGATGATCAAATCATCGACGAGGGTTTTCATTGTGAAGTATAGAAACAGGGGTATCTTCATTGCTAAGAAATGCAGCCTAGTCTACAAGTGTGCGTCTGACAGCGTTCACAGTCATTTTGGGCGGCTTTACCATCCCCACGTTCTCGTCGATGCGGTAAACACAGGAGGCTTCCACTGGATTTTCGCGGGGTCGATGAGCCTCTTCTGCTTCACCTTCTGCTTCTCGCGCTGCTGAATGAGCTTCTCCGGGATGACAATCTTGTGCTCCCCCTTATGGTAGACCTGCATCTTGAGCGCCTGCAGAGTGTGCTCCACATCCTGCGGGATTATCGCGAGCTGTGACGAGATGGCCTCGATAGTCGCCTTCTCTTCACGCTCGTTGTACCCAACTAGCAGGTCCAAAATGTTCTCACCCCAGTATTGTCGGTAACTCAGCAGACCCAAGTCGGACAGCGGCTTCTCGGGCGAGCCCAACTTGCCCTCGATCTTGGACAGCTCATACGAGAACTGAATGAGCAGCCGACCGTAGCCCTTGCGCTGATACTGAGGCAGTGTCAGAATACAGGCAACGTTGTAGCCGTCGGCACTCTCCTTTTCTTTAGAGAAGTACCCGATAATGTGACACCCCTTGGCATCCCTACTGGCCATGACGTAGAACAAAAAGGGGTCGACATCGTAGTATAGTGTTTTGTGGTCCAAGAACATCTTGGAAAGTAGGCAGAGGTTTCGACAGTACGTCCGCTGTCGCCTGCCGTCGATCTCGAAGAACGAAACTGAGTCGTCGCGATAGATTTCGTTTCCCGGGGGGTGCTGCAAGGTGCACTTGCGCCGATGCCTCGAAAAAGCCTTTTCGTCGCCGTAGTACCCGAGGCAAAACTCGCAGATGTAAATAACATCTTCCTGGTTGAAGGCCTCGGGGTACGGCGAGAAGTACCACGGGAAGAGGTCGTTCTTCCCGAACTGGACCTTTGAGATATTTCGGATACGGGAGATCTCGGCCGGATTCTGTGTCATAGAGCCATGCGTCCGTAGCTTCTCGATCTCCTCCTCACGACTGAACCCGTTCAGGTCCTTCTTCTGGTCCACCTCTTCGCCATCAATGTCCATCTCATCGCCTGCTGCCGCCGGCGTCGCGCTCGCTTCTCCCGTGGCGGGCGTCTGGGCTTGGCTCTCCTCGGCCGTGGGCGTCATCTTTCGGCTCTGCGACTCGACGAATTCGCTCCATGGGTGAGGAGTGGCAGTCTCGGAGGGGGCGGACTGCTCGCGCTTCGCGGGTCGCTTCTGTGACTTCTTGGACACCTGCTTCTTCGAAGTCGCGGTTCCCTTCTTGGACTTTGCATCCTTAGGCTTGTCCTTTTCCGGGTTCGGCCACTCGACATCTTGCTCAAAGTCGATGCGCGACGTCGGCACCCACTCGTCGAGACGCTTGTTGAAGTTGTCAAAATTGCAGTAGAACTGTCGTCCGCTTTTCGTTTCCTTTATACTAAGAATTTCCGCTCGTCGCGGGACGCCCTCTTTATTGACCATAGCAATGCATCCTATCCTATTGCGCGAGGGTTAGTCGAGTCGCTCCGCATACTACGACAGGGAAGGGAAGCTTTGGTGGGGTGAAATAGTGACGCACCTGATCGTCTCTGGGGTCGCCCTGCCCTTCTGCCGGGGCTCGCCGGACCCAACAGTAGGCTCTCCATTCCCGCCGTGTGCCGCCATGATGAATAGCCAAGGTATTGGCTGCTGGTTGATGATGTTCGAATGTGCAACGGCTCGGCGCCTGTGTTGCGGAGGATGTGGATGGAAGCGGCAAAAGGAAGGTGGTGTGGCAGAAAACGCGGAATTCCAAGGGCGGTGAGAATACTGCCGCGAACCCCTGTCAAACGTCACTAGCGCCACCGGGAAGTCTCCCGCCCCACCACGAGACTGGCCCCGCTGTTGCATTTTCGAGAAATGAACCTCTCCGTTAGCTGCATAATTTCTCAAATTTGCCTGTTCTGGAAGCAATTGACTAGGGATTCGCCGTCGATCAACACCATCTCACAACGATCTGTCCCGCGAAGTAACTTCTCGGCAGGATCTGATCATATCTTTGGTCGCATCTGCGACTACCTACGGCATCCCAAGAACATCGCGTGCCATGGCATCCGAGTTGTCGTCAAATTGGAAGAAGCTCCAGGCCCAACTCAAGGCGGCACCTCCGTCTTCTTCCACCACCGGAGCAGGGAAAAGAAAGGCGGAAACGACAACTCAGCAGCAGCCGTCAAAAAAGCAGAAAATCAAGGCTGTCACAAAACCTACGCCCAAACCCGCTGAGAAAGACGGCAAGCCGAAGAAAGTCCGCATGGGTGTCACGCAGAGCTCCAAAGTCGAAGTTCAACCCAAAGCTGGGCCGTCCCCGTCTCTTTCTCTCTGGAACAACAATAATGGCACGTCTGCTGAAGTGTTGGCCGAGGCATACGGCCTCGGTCTGAAGGACAACTCGATGTTTCTCTCGTCCGACAAGGACAAAGAGAACGCCGGGTTCACCGAGGGGCTCGAAGTGGGCAAGTACATCGCCATCGACTGCGAAATGGTGGGGGTTGGGCAGGGCGGATATGAGTCTGTTCTCGCTCGCGTCAGTGTCGTTGATTTCCACGGTCGTCAAGTCTACGACTCGTATGTGAAGCCCCAGGAGAAGGTGACCGATTGGCGCAGTGCTGTCAGCGGCATTCTGCCAAAACACATGAGGTTCGCCCGAGACTTTGACGAGGTTCAGGCTCAAATTGCCGACCTTCTCAAGGACAGGATCCTGGTTGGGCACGACGTCAAGCACGATTTGGAGGCTCTCAAGCTCAGCCACTCATCCAAAGACATCCGCGACACATCCAACCATCCAGGGTTTAAGAAATTCAGCAACAGCAGAAAGCCAGCGTTGAGGAAGCTGGCGGAGGAAATTCTTGGGGTCACAATTCAAAGCGGCGCCCACTCCAGTGTTGAAGACGCGAGAGTGACGATGCTTCTATTCAGAAAACACAAGTCTGCATTCGACGTCGACCACGCAAACCGCTTTCCCACCACCAACGGCGGATCGGGCAAATCGAACTCGAAATCTAAGAAGACCAAAAAGAAGAAATGAGCGCTGCCATGAAAGCTCTCTATCACCCGGTTCATCACCTTCAAGTTACCAGGCACTTGCTGCGCAAATCTGACGATATCAGAAGGCAGGCTCTCTGCCTCGTCCCGGCCGCCACACGCGAGGGCTTTTCCAACAAAAGCATACCCAATATTATAGATTCAGAGGGGAATGCCTTCCATCAGCTCCAGCGCTCCTTCGCGGCCAACCGTTATAATCACATCGCCGAGCGTTTTTGTCAGGAAACCCGCTTCGCAATACGTGAAGTAATACTGAGAACTTGTTAGCATAGAACGCCGAAGAGCCGGATGGTATGTTTCTTACCTCCCACTTCCGTCTGAATACATCAATCTCCTCCTCGGTCATATCCTCATGCTCGCTCTTCAACGCCGGTCGGATCTTTTCATCGAAGTTTTGCAGGAAGGCCTCCTTCCACAGCCTCAACGTCTTTGAATAATGGCCACCGATATTTTCAACCTTTTCTACGATGAGCGTCCCCTTGGACTCCTTCGTGATGTGGTTCAGGAGCTGGGTGATCGACGGGAGATAACCACCGGGGAAGATGTAGTGGTTGATGAAGCTGGCACGTGTTAGCGCAACACCCCAAGGCGACGCTTTCTCTCGTCACTCACTCTTCTCCTTTCGAATACGCCTCGTGTCTGCCCT
Organism: Colletotrichum plurivorum; assembly: GCA_014235945.1. NCBI lineage: Eukaryota > Fungi > Ascomycota > Sordariomycetes > Glomerellales > Glomerellaceae > Colletotrichum > Colletotrichum plurivorum. Next base: position 37,048 of record WIGO01000173.1, read on the forward strand.
CGGGCATGGTAATGCACTGGAACACAGCGATTCCTCCGTCCTTCTTCAGCAGCTTGTCCATGCACGCAAAATACGTCGAGAGGAACTCCTGGCCGACGGCCTCCAGCATCTCAATCGACACGATCTTGTCGAAGGGCTCTTCCGGGATCGGCAGTGCTCGGTAATCCATCAGCTTCACCTCGATTCGGTCGGCGAATCCTGCTGCCCGAATGCGCTCTTCCGCGAGGGCCTTCTGCTCTTTGGACAGCGTCAGGCTCGTGACTCGGCACCCCGTCTTCTTGACCGCCTCGATCGCAAAGGAACCCCAACCGGTGCCGATCTCCAGGACGTGGTCCGTCTCTTTTATGCGGGCGCCGTCGACGAAGCGATGAAGCTTGGTCATTTGCGCCTCCTCCAGCGTCTCTTCTGGCGCGAGCGGGTCGGCGTGCGTCTTCCAGATCGGGCAGGAATACGTCATGTCTGGCGACAGGAAGGCGGCGAACATGTCGTTGCTGATATCGTAGTGCGCCGAGATGTTGAGTAGCGCGTTCGACAAGGTGTTGGTGGTGCGGGCCAAGCTCGAAATCGCCGTGGAGAAGCTCGAGATCCATGTCGTTCCATTGCCCATCTCCTCTCGGTTGACGATGAAGAGCTGTTGTCGCAAAACTTATTAGCAACCACTGAGACGGGGCAGAAGCAGGAACGGCAACCGACCTGGAAGAAAGCGGTCAGGTCTTTACACTCGACCTCTCCGAGCATGTACGCCTCCGCGAAGCCCATGTCGGCGAAGAGAAACAGGCGCATCCAGAAGGCGTCGCTCTTGACGACCAGCTCGACACGCGGGATGGCATCGGCGCGGCGCGGGACGTGGTCGCCATCGGTCAGGTTCTCGTTCCACTTGGCACCCAGCTTCTGGCCAAATACCCTCCTCAGCTCGGCCGGCTCGTCCACGAGCAACAGCGTGCCGCGCTCAATCGTCGAGAAGACAGAGAGAATCGCGGGCTTGGCCACGGCCAGCGCCGGCCCCCAGGTCAGGCTCCCAACGGCGCCCCTCACCAGCTCCGTCCCGCGGGACAGAGGCTGGGCCACCGCCGCGGGCACGAGTGAGGGCAGCTTCGGCATGGTTCTCTTGGCGGGGGGGAAGCACGAGATCGAGGTGTCGAGCAGAGGGATATGTACGGACAAACGCAAGAGGACTTCTCGGGACCAATTGGCGTGGATAGAGGCGTCAATTGAGTTGGGCGGACCGCCGAGGCAACCTAAAGCAAGCTCACGAGTTCACTGGGATCACGCAGCAGCCTATGGATGTTTCGGAGGGGGGTGGAGGGGTTGGGAGGAAGGGATGGGAATGCGGAAGGTTAACGGGGAGGTTACGGAGTAAGGCAGGAAGTGTTCGCATCTGAGACCTGACCGGGCAGAGGGCGGGATGATCGTTTTTATTTCGAGCACTATTTATTACCTACTCACGCATATAACCAATTCCCATGTGGGCTTGTGCAAAAACGCCATGCTATCTAGCACACCCACATGGGGCCCAGGCGCGCGGAACTCACATAGGCTGCAACGAGCGTTTGCTCGCTCGTCGGTGTTGTCGCAGGCCGAGGACTAAAAAGAAACGAAGTGGGCAAGCAGGAGGAGGAGCGTCCTCCGGCCAGCCTGGGATCAGCATGAAAGTGGGTGCGGAGCAAGGGTAGCTCAGACGGGAATCTTCTTCGAGGAGGGGCGGAGGGCCTTGGCCATCGCTTTGTTTCATTGAGGACATCGGGAGGTACGGTTGGAGGGCCGGGTGCCGGGGGCGGGTGGGAGGTTGGTTGGCTGACGATCCCATCGGCAGCTGTGGTGTTTCCCCCCCGCGAGGCGCACACACACCTTACGGTACCTTTCTTTGGCGCCGTACCGGATCGTCCGGACTGCAGGTATTGTGTATTCTTCAGCCACGAGAGAGGACGTCGTAGATCTTGTTTTCCCGTTCTCTTGGCCATTAAGAAGGATGGCAGCAGCAGTAGTAAGAGGATGGCCAGAAGCTCAACATTTCCTCTTGCGGCAGGGCCAGGACGGATGATGTCAACCACCCTCCCCTCTCCCCCAAAAACGGAGGGACGACGAGCCGAGTGCATGGGAACGCATTGCGCGTGCGCTGTCGGAGTTTAAACCTGGGCAGGGGGAGGAAACTAGCTTCATCCCGGGTCACCCTCCGAACAGGCGCCTCCCTCCTCTGCTGTCCAACGAACTACACTACTATTATTGCACGGGCAAAAAGAAGATTCTTCTGCACGCTAGCTCTGCGAGTGGCATGGCCTCCAGTGCGCCCGCCCGGATCGGCTGGCCACGTTCAGATGTTGCTCTTAGTGTAGTTCTTCTTGGCCGGGAGGATGGAAGCACCAAGCTGCAGGTTTCGAGAACGCCGTCGAACAAAAAGTCCAGCAGCGTTTCGGCTGGCAACGAAAGATGTCCGAGCGAACCTGACGCCGGTGCTGCAGTTACGACTCGCGTGGCATCGGATGGAGATATGTTGCGCATCGAACTCAAGAGCATGTTGCGGTGAGCGTTTCCCACGGGGGTCTCGTCCTCGAGGGATCTATCTGCATCAACGGGCAGTGGCAGCCCTTGGCAGGACAGGACCCTGCAGGGCCGTGATGGGGGTTGGGAAGGGGACTTGGTTTCTACGGAGGCAGGTTGAACAGTTTCCCGTTCCTATTTTCTGGCCAGCCATTCCGGTTACTGCACTATCGTAGGAGACGGGGAGGCTTGCGCCTCGTGCTAGTGTAGGTAGTCAAGCCGTCACCGACATTTTCCGTAGTCCGTCCGTCTCTGGACGAGATTTCCGATCTGGCAGAGAAATGCTCGATGCTGGGATGGGAATCGTAGTGATACTGTATGTAATACAGGTGCCGTCGTTGACACCAGGGTGGACTCGTGGAGGTGCTGCTGGGAAATTCGACCGGGGTCTCTCACATATCAATGACATCAAGACTCCCCCCACCGCCGCCAATGGCACAGCTGGATCCCGAGAAGGAGTCTCCTCCGAATCCCGTGGGAGCCGTGATGCAGTAAGCACGCGGGGGATTCCTGAAAAGCGATACTGAACGGAAAATGAAAAAGGCAACCCCGCGTAGGAGTTCTTGAGGATCGTGGGATTAGGCAGATGAACGAAAGGTTCCATTCTGGCTGGTCATCACCCTCAGACTGGAGCCATGTACCTACACTAACAAGCCATGTAACCAGATGCCACGTACCTGTTGCAGGTCACCTAACCCGTGTCCGGCTCTCATCAGGAACCTGAGTACGGTGTAGCTAGCGTACCGCTGCGTGAACTCGAGGATTGGGCATGTTTCTCTCATTTAATTCGGTGCTGGTGCTAGCATGCATGTCTCTCACCAGCGCCGCGTGTGCCTTGACTCGCCCTGCCACATGCCAGCTTGAAATCGCATTTACACTGACCGACACCAAACCTATACCTAGCGTAATACGCACGGAAACACGCTGCCGCGATCCCTGCTGCCAGCTGGCTGCCCTGGCGCCTCCATTGCTGAAACAGACGGGATGGTCGAGGCCCAGAGGCTCTTGTTGGTGGTTCGTGCGCTTTAAGGCTTTCTTTCAGCACACCACACCCGGAAAGCCAAGACAATGCTTATCGATACCGATAAGCTAATGGCGACTCCTTATCGGCGATTAAGTGGTTCGCGCGTCCCTGACCCGGGCCCGAGACGCGTCTGTGTAGACCATTGCGAACAGCATCTCCAGCACAAGTGACCAGTTCAATTAGATCGTTCACGAAGCCCAACATGTCGCAACCTATTTTCTCCATTACCTCGGACGGCTCTGAGAAGAAAAGCAAGGCGGTCGCCAACCTGCTTCCTTGCCGCATCCACCACGACGGCCCTGTTGGCGAGACGGAAAGTTTCTGGGAGCCCAAGACCGAAGGTATGAGCAACTGCCCACTCCCTACTACCAAAACATCTCTCCTGACTTCTCATTCTTGTAGATGGAAAGCACGTAGCGTACTTTCGCGGCCGAAAGCTCCACGGAAAGACGGTCAAGCTGCCCGAGAACTACACAGGCGTGGTCGTGGAAAAGAGCGACAAGAAGATCGAAACTAGGCGGCCTGAGGATGACGAAGATATGGAGGACGCGGAACCGCAACCCGAGCTTGGTGCAATGGATGTCAAGGCAGAGTTCGACGAGATCGTTATCTGGGGTCACGAAGCGACTGCCGATTCGTCGGACCCGTACGTCAGGAGTATAGAGGAGTGGCTGACCGTGGCCGAGCAAGTTCGTCCCGCCCCCCTTTCTTTTCTATGAGGTTTGCGAATAACCCTGAGTCTCAGATACACTCTTATCCTGCACCAGAAGCCAAGACCGACGCCTAGATGGGCGGCAATTGAATACCAAGGGAGAGCGAGGGCAGGCCTCGGGATACGGGTATCATTTCTGCGTTGGAGCATACAATGGCCAGATGGGGGCATTTTCAGGCGTTACGGAAGCTTTAGGAAACTCAACCACATTCAACTTCAAACCACAACGACTTCTCCTTGCCATCGCATCCAAATACATCACCAAGTCTTCCGTCAAAAACTGCTGGTAGAGCTTGTCCCCACTAACAGCAACCACCCAAAACGGACTAGCGCCAATGCACTCAATTAAAGCCATGTCGCGACAGTAACGCGCTCCGACGCGCTCCTACCCCTCACGCGACAAAATCAATTAAGGCCCCCTTGTCGTTTCTGTCGTCTCCTAGGTAATGCGAAAAAGGCTCCATCGCATCCCACCACCCAAATCCCACTCCGAAAATCACCATCACGCATCCACCGCCTTTCAACCGCCACCCCCAGCGCTGCTCTACCGTGGTTGATATTTCCGCCGGAACACTTTGGGCAGTCGCAAACAGCAACGAATTCTTTATCACGCACACACACAATGGCTGCCTCAAGCGACGCCGGCTTCATGTCGGATGCCCCCTCCCGCGGGGCGGGTACCCCTAGACGCTCCTTCATGCCTAGCTCCTCCACCGGCAGACCCCGAGTCCCGCCCTCCGAGAGCATGGGCGCCGTCAGCGACGACGAGGCCGAGGGCTTCGCCGACGACCAAGTCCCGCGCTCGTCGAGGATACCAGACATCGCCAACATCCCCAAGGTCGAAGACAGGATTGGGCTCATGGTCCAGGACCACTTCGAGGGCTTCATCGAGGGGTAAGCCAGCGCCGTCTCGAGCCGCATACCCGCATACATCTCTGACGATATACCTATGCAGATTCGTAGAGGACTTCTCCTCCTCAGCCGCACCCACCTCTAGCGCCGCTGTCAATACGACGACTGACAAGTACTACGTTGCCCAGATCCACGGCATGCGCCAGTACCAGCTCTCCACCATCTACGTCGACTTCAAGCACCTCGTCTCCTGGCAGAATGGCGAGCTGGCCGACGGTATCATGCGCGGCTACTACCGCTTCCTCCCCTTCCTCAACGCCGCCCTGCACAACATGATCGCCAAGTACGAGCCCCAGTACTTCAAGGAGCACAGGCAGCCCGCCTCGTCGAGCGCCCAGACTACTTCCGCCGCGAGCAACGTCGGCTCTGGCAGCCAGTCGGATCTCGGCAGCAGGACGAGCCACCAGCAGACGGACAAGCTCTTCTCCATCGCCTTCTACAACATGCCCCTCGTCTCTCGCGTCCGCAGCCTCCGCGCGGCCAACGTCGGCCAGCTCCTGTCCATTTCCGGCACCGTCACGCGAACGTCTGAGGTCCGTCCCGAGCTGTCGCTTGGCACATTCGTGTGCGAGGCTTGCAGGACCGTCGTGCCCAACGTCGAGCAGACGTTCAGATACACCGAGCCGACGCAGTGCCCCAATCAGACGTGTCTGAACCGCCAGGCGTGGCAGCTCGACATCCGCCACAGCACCTTCGTCGACTGGCAGAAAGTGCGCATACAGGAGAACAGCTCCGAGATCCCGACGGGAAGCATGCCCCGCACGATGGACGTCATCCTGCGCGGCGAGATTGTGGACCGGGCCAAGGCCGGTGAGAAGTGCATCTTCACGGGCGCGCTCATCGTCGTGCCCGACGTCAGTCAGCTAGGTCTGCCTGGTCTGAAGCCCTCTGCCGTGCGCGACGACAAGGGCTCGCGCGGTGCAGACGTCGGCGGATCCGGTGTCTCTGGCCTGAAGGCTCTTGGTGTGCGCGATCTGACTTACCGTCTTGCCTTCCTGGCATGTATGGTTGCTCCCGACACCACGAATGGCCAGGGGCACGTTATGGACATCATCAACTCCCTGGACAAGGAGACAGAGGGCGAGAGTATTGACAAGGTTCAAGAGCAGCTTCTTGCGACAATGACCCCTCAGGAAATCGAAGATCTCCGTAGCATGGTCCACAGCGACCACATTTATAGCCGTCTCGTGCGATCCATTGCACCTACAGTCTACGGCCACGAGGTCGTCAAGAAGGGCCTGCTGCTCCAGCTCATGTCTGGTCTGCACAAGACCACCCCTGAAGGCATGGAGTTGAGAGGCGACATCAACATCTGTATCGTTGGAGACCCCTCGACGTCCAAGTCCCAGTTCCTCAAGTACATCTGCTCCTTCGCCCCTCGGGCCGTCTACACCAGTGGCAAGGCGTCGTCCGCCGCTGGTCTCACGGCTGCGGTCGTGAAGGACGAGGAGACGGGCGACTTCACTATTGAGGCCGGTGCCCTCATGCTGGCAGATAACGGAATCTGTGCGATTGACGAGTTCGACAAGATGGACATTGCCGACCAAGTCGCCATCCACGAAGCCATGGAACAGCAGACCATTTCCATCGCCAAGGCCGGCATCCAAGCCACACTCAATGCCCGCACCTCCATCCTCGCCGCCGCCAACCCCGTCGGCGGACGCTACAACCGCAAGACCACCCTGCGCACCAACATCAACATGAGCGCCCCCATCATGTCGCGTTTCGATCTCTTCTTCGTCGTCCTCGACGAGTGCAACGAGTCCGTCGACCGCCACCTTGCCGAGCACATCGTCGGAATCCACCAGCTGCGCGACGACGCCATCGAGCCCGAATTCACCACCGAGCAGCTCCAGCGCTACATCCAGTTCGCCCGCACCTTCCACCCCGAGTTCACCGAAGAGGCCAAGCTGGTGCTGGTTGAGAAGTACAAGGAGCTCCGCGCCGACGACGCTCAGGGCGGCATCGGAAAGAACTCGTACCGCATCACCGTCCGTCAGCTGGAGAGTATGATCCGTCTGTCCGAGGCCATCGCCAAGGCCAACTGCGTCGAGGAGATCACCCCCGACATGGTCGTCGAGGCGTACAACCTGCTCAGACAGTCCATCATCTCCGTCGAGCACGACGACGTCGAGGTCGACGAGGACGAGGACGCGCCCGAGGACGGCGAGACCCTGCGCCGCGCCGCCTCCGAGGCCGCTGGCCAGCCTGCGGACGACGCCGCCATGGCCGTCGACGAGGAGGCCACCCCCGCGGCGGAGAGGCGGCCCAAGCAGACCATCACGTACGAGAAGTACATCGGCATGGTCAACATGTTCGTGCAGCGCGTCAACGAGGACGAGTCGACCAACGGCGAGGGCGTCTCGGGCGAGGACCTGGTCGAGTGGTACCTGGAGCAGAAGGAGGACGAGCTCCAGGCCGTGGAGGACCTCCGCCGCGAGGAGGCGCTGGCCAACATGGTGCTCAAGAAGATGGTCAAGGTATGTTGTCACGCAGCTTCGAGAGGTATTGAAACGACGCTAACAAATGACTGCAGGAGAACATTCTCATGGCCATCCGCGGCGAGGGCCTGGCCGAAGACGGCGACGCGGGCGAGGGAACGTCGGCGGCGGCATCTTCGCGCGTCCTCTTCGTCCTGCACCCCAACTGCGCCGTCGAGGAGGTCTAAGCGAGCGGGAGCCACAGTCGAGGGCTAGAGTGGTGTCAATACGAATATGACGAGATAGAAAAGTAATGTCTGCGGCATTTTGTACTTTTTGAGCAGGGTAGGCAGGGTCATGTTCGGGCTTGGGCGTGTGATATTGCCAGCCCGGGGAGTTTGTGGCGTTGATCGAAGGTCATGCTGTGTCGTGTTATTGGAGACGGAAAGATGCATATAGCAGAATTTGACGGTGTGAGGCTTTTGGCCTCTGTGTGTATCTGCATCCTTGCTTGATTTGTCGGTGTTTAGTAGGATGGTGTAGAATTCAGGTGTTGCTGAGGCTCTGTGGGCTTGGTGATGGTAGGGGAAGTCAGTAGTCTGCCTCCTTCTACCCAGCTGGGGAACCCGGCTTTTGTGATCATACTTCCTATTTAAGACACATTTATCGGCAGCTAACGCGCCATTAGTTCCCTAGTTAGCTGGGAGCTGTTTTGGTTTCTGTGTGCTCAGAGACAGATGAGTTAAAACGGAGGGCAGTAGTCCCAGCAGAAGTAGCAGCAGTGCTAGAACTGTTTAACCAAAAAAAAATCAGTTTAGTATAGTCGCTCGTTTTCAACGTATGCAGCTGTGAATACGTGGACAAGGGGGAGGACGGGCAAAATGTGTTTGCAAACGATAAGTAAGGGTTCCTCTCTCTTATTTCCTTTTCTTATTTTCTTTATATCCACACTTGACACAGCTGGGTCACTTTCACCGTCTTCTCCCCCCTGTTCACGTGCTAGGCAGACAACGGATGCTGAACATGAGGAACCACTGTGTTGTTTTGTCTTTGTGTCCCTTTTAAACTTGTTTACTGCCGGATGCTGTCATGCCTCTTTCTTTTGTGCGCGCATATAAAAGATCCAGCTGGATCAACCTAACGACAACTCCCCAGGCCACTAACCTTTGGCGTTTTGATTGTTCGTAGGCTGGAATATGTTCTTTGCCATAATATGAGCTGGCCTTTGGCTAGACTCCGCTGCTCTTTCTAGCTAGATAGTATAAACAACCTCTTTCTCTCTGTCTCTCACTGCTCCTTGTCTGTTTGACCGGTATACCAATAGGGAGATGCTGGATAACAACATACTGATCGGTATACTAGTAGGGTGATGCTGAATAACAGCATACAAGCGCCAGCAACTGAGAATTCCCCCCTCGCAGAGATCCACGATGAACCAACCAACACAGATGCCCGTCCATGACGTCACACAACCCCGAAAACGAAGAGTACAACGAAGAGTACAGTGAGGTCTCGGGTCATATTCCCGATATATTGATAGGTATATATATATATTTTTGAGCCTCTGTACGTACCTTGGCCATGTGATGGGTAGGCCAAAGACTGTTCCCAGTCTTCTACGTTAGAATGTTAACGAGGCCTGGGCAGTGTCAGATACCTAAAGTAGAAGATCTGGAAACGAAAGGTTTTCAGGAGCACCGGTGGCGCAGATCCGCCCTGCCGCGGCTATCCAGGCTCTCTGTCCGAACCTCGCCAGTCTAGATGTTGGTATGTAGAGAGGCCAATAGTTCGGTGGACGAAACGATGGTCTCTTTTCGCGGCTGTCTGCTCTGTCCCTCGGACTTGTCGTGAAGCTAGCCAGCGATTGAAGACATAGGCAGGACTCCCTAGTCTCCGGTTTTTGATCCTGCGAGAGATGCTTGTGTCCGGACTTTCCGGGTTCATCGGCAATCTGGATCTTGCGTTGAGTGCTGGAGGCTCGGTTGTCCTACCCATGCTTTGGAAGGCATGTGCTGGCCGCATCTTCGCTATCTGCCCAGGCTGATCGGACTCGTTTCGCGCGCCGTCGAAAACCGCAGTCAAGAGTCTTGAAATCCATCTCCGGAGGTTGCAGTACTTCGAAACGGGCGCGCCTTTGCCCTCTGAGTTTTAGACAGGGATGTAGAGAGGTACTGACGCAAAATACCCATGATAGCACTAACCAACTGACCAACTGAACGTTCCGTGTCTCTCTCCGGATATATACAGTTCTTTCAGACATTGAGGATATAGCACCCCACAATCCTTGCGCTCTTTGGAAACTGCCGACTGTATGAGATGGCTCTACGTTGTTGGTAAATCACCTCTTGCAAACACTCAGATCCGAGGAAGCGCCTTTACATCTCACGCATTTCTTGGCGCAACAAAACCGGGAAAGACTCGGAGGATCGCAGCACACGGAGGACTACGCTCTTTAGTTCTCCCCTGTTTGAAAAGACTTAAAAGTCGGTTGTTCTTAAAGTCAAGGACAATACAGGTCTTGGAGCCAGCCGCGCGCCCACGGCACATGATGCGAGGCATATACATATATATATGGATAGGCCACAGAAGTCTGACTTGGTTCTCCACGCATGTCCGGGGCAGGATCGTGAGCTAAAAGTACCAAGTGATCGCTTCACCCTGGAGAAGTTGGGGGATAATGGCCAAAACTTGCTGCTGTCGCTCCCATATGGTAATAATTACCTCAATCGAATTGATTATTATCTCGATATCCTTCTAATGAGCAGTTCCTCCCTAAACGACCAAATCGGCCGTCGAATTGTTCCTACTTATCTCTAGATAGAACACGCCAATATACTTTGGAGTTTGAAGTGGTCCCTGATAGTGCTCGCCGGAGCAGCCTTCTCGGGAGCTTATGATGCACCAGCAATGCTTTGAAACGCTTCGGCCTATTCCTAGGATGAGTTGGGGAATGAGAAGCCAACACAACCGCGTAGCTGTCCGTAACAGCTTAGTCTTCACACACAAGACTGCCCCTCTCGCAAGTATACCGCCGTAGAATACAAACCAAGCAGAAGAGACGGACGGACCACAGGAATGCATACCGATGCGAATCCACCTGCCGTCGTCACGTCATCCGTCCAGGACCAAGACGCTCCCTCAGAGGACGACAAAATACCCAAAGAGAGTCTTCACGTTCACGAACAACCGACAGCTGGTGCTGTCGAAAAGAAAGAAGAAACTGCCGGTAGGACCCAAAACCTCAATATATATGTCTAGAACCGTCATACCGGGTTTGGCATGATGGCCCAAGCCAGTCGGGCTAGCCTTGACGTGATCTATGGCGAAGTCAGCACTCGAGTTCTATGCTTCAAAACGTCTCGAGATTTCGGAGACGAAGTTGGGCCTGACAAGCCACGGAACTGGGAGTTTCTGAACCTATTGTCCGCATCCCTTTGAACATAGCATCATCAGACGGCATCCATGACTGTCCTCCTCGCCTCTTGGCTTCCCAACATCGCTCATTAGAAAGACATGTCGATCGACCATCGACAAGAGAGTACACATGTACAAAACACACAATCCCCGCCGTAAGTTATATCCACCAAGTCGGCACACCCCGAAGCAATGGATTAATCCATCCTCACCTCGGCCCAAGTCACCCAACCTCGCGGAAGAAACCACCCGTCCACCCCACCCCGGGTTCTTTAAATACCTACAGTGTCTCCCTCTCAGCTCGAATCTCCTTTCTTACCAAACACAGCAGTGAGAGCGAAGGTGCGTAGACCAATTGCTCTGGTTTATGCACTCTTGTTGGTCCATGTGCGATCCAAGTATAAGTGCGTCTCCAGGGGAGGAGGTATCTCGCTCGTAATCCTTCTGCCATCCGTCGTCCGTCACCTCTACTGATGCATTAAAAATGTGGATAATCTTCAACCGGAACCGCGGCTCAATATACCTCGAGACGGACATCCTTTCTTGCTTTGTAGGCAGCTCCAACTCCAACTCGTTCCATCTGCATGGCTGACCGAGAGGAAGACACCACATCTAACGCGTCTTTCGCCGCGATCTCAGAAGCAGAAGGGGTGTTTCATAATAGTTTGGTGTTTTGTTTATACCCACCTAAAGTAAACCCGCGTCGGACAGGTCGCTACATTGCGCGAGGCTAATACTGCCTCCAATCTCGCCAGCATCCGACAGCATCGGCACCCGCAGCAGCAAAGACCAACCTTCCTCACATCACACGCACGTCGACCTCTACACCAGCAAGCACACCCGACAGTTTCATGATTTGTTTGTGTATTTTCTGAACTGCAATTACCAAGGACGATTCTAGACTGCTCGCAAGCAGCCACCGCCCGATATCCAGGCAGCGGCTCCATATGTGCCAGCCGCGAGACAAATCACGTCGTCCCAGCGCGTCATCTGTCGCCCTTTACCCTCCTAAGACCTCTCTCTCTCTCTCGTCGAGCCCTCGTCGTTTCGTAATCAGCCCGTTTCCCGCCTCACTGTAGTAGCAATCAACCAAAGGTTGCAAAAGACCGCCTCGAGTTTCTTTTCCCACCCCTTACCCGGGTTTCCCCCTACCCAGTTGACACCCGCCAGTTCCCCGTTGCTGCCCCCGTCCTTTGCCCCCGGTTGCCGAGGGCGTTTGACTGTTTCGCGTGTGTGGTGTGGTTTGTTTTACTAAGCGTCTGTGGGAAACATCGGACGGTGACCCGACGTCTCGAGAGTCGCATGGGCAGCGGATCGTTATTCCGAGTTGAGAAGAGTTTCGATCAGCGAGGTAGGCGCCGAAGTTCGCGATGTGTTGTGTTGTTCGTGTGTGTGTGCATCTCATAGAGAGCTGTAACGAAGGGAAAAGGAAAAGAAATGAAAAGAAAACAGAATACGCTCTCGCTTCCTCTGCTGACAAGCCCTTCTTTGTTTCGCGTCCTGGCCGGGCGTTCCGGTCAGGTTAGTATACCGACCATAGTCCGACTGACTGAAGGGCCTTCAAAGTCCGAAACGCAAAATAACGCTCTCTGCGGAAAATGACTCAAGTTTTCGAAATGATACACACTGCCTACCGCTCGTGGCAGAACAGTTCGAGCGTGCCCGATAATGAAGACGCGCGGAACACTTTTCGTAAGATATCACGACGGTCTGGTTTGTACCGAGCCGGCTGTTTGCCTTTGCCTTTGCCGGTTACGGTTGGTAGTGTAAGTTGCTGCTGATGAGCGATCGTCGTTGTGGCGAGTTTGTAGGCCGGGCTTATGCGGCCTGGCTGGCAGGACTGCGGCGAGACCAGTTCTCGGAGCCTCGTCCACGGTATCCGCCGCGGCCGCCACGGCTCGGGGGGGGCGCGGAGCTGCTTGCTTCGCTAGCATATGAAGATTCGCGACCTTTGCCACCTCGATGGTTGGATCCAGAGCCGCGTTGTCCGCCACGCCCGCCTGGGCGCCGCGGGTTGCTTGTTGATCGAGCGGACGGAAGAGGTACCACTCTGGTCTCCGACATGCCGGGAAGGCGGATGTGGTACACGGAACTACTGTTAGACATTTCGTGGGGGAACCGGAAGAGGCGCACCGACTCAACGTCGGCAACCCAGTACTTTCTGGGTAGTGGGTTCGTCGGGGCCGCAGCTGGATGCCAGGCAGCATCGGACATCTTCTTTGGGAACTTGATCTGCGGCAGAGAACCCATTTCCTGTTCCTCGAAACACTCCTCCGCCATCGGCTTCGTTGTGAACGACTTGCTGTCGTCTGGGGACTGATGAGATGCCGAGCGGGGCAGTGAGACGGTGGCCGGGTTGTAGTACCCCGAGTAGTCGAGGGCACTCTTGCTAACAGGCTCGACACCGGGGGCCTTCGGCGGGGAATTGGGCTTTCGTCCTGTGAGAAGGTTGTTGATCCGATCTTGCCAGTTCTCGTTTCCATGGTCCTGCGATCTCTGCTGTGCGGTATGCTGTTGGTAAGGCGCGCGAGCATGAGACGCGGGCTCTTTGTACCCGGCGGGGCTTGCCCAAGAAAAGGGCCCGGCGGCCCTGGATGGCGCAGCCTGCGCCGCAGCCGAGGGAGGGAGCTTCACCACAGGGTGCGGGCGAGGAAGTGAAACGTGGGGGTGCCGAGCGTCGCCGTCGTAGGCCGGGTGGCCGAGCATATCGGGAGGGGGCGGCGAAGGCGAACTTGGCCTGGAGGACTCGACAGCCGAAGCCGAAGAGTCATTCCTACTGTCTTTAGGAGGAAAGAATCTGGAAGGCCGTGCTTGAGACGATGCTGGTCCAGTCGGGGGAAGGATAGAGCCCGCGGGGGCAGCACCTGCGACATCGTGGTGGACAACTTCCCGTCTGGCTTCTCCAGCAGGCCTCCAAGTGTCCTTGATCGAGGCCTGAGCCTGTTCGATGTTGAGACCACGCTCGTTAAGTTGGCGGTCACGCTCAAGACGTTGATTTCTCCGCTCGTCAAAGATTGTCTTGTCGCTGTCCAGTACGGAGTTGGCCCACTTGTTGCGCATCTCATTCAGATCACGCGCAGATCCGGCAGGAGGGCGAGTCTGGGTTGAGACTGGGACTTGGTTCTGAACTCTGTGCGTGCTGGGTGGCGCAATCGGCGCCGGGCCCTTCTTAGTCTGCACCGGAAGCTGGCCTGCTTGAGCTTCTGCTAAACGAGCAATATCGGTGTTAAAAGTGCCATTGCCGAGGCCGCGGTCGTTGTTAGGAGATCCCCAAACGTTCCTAGAAGTCTGCTGAGAGGCGGATCCCCAGGTTGGGAGGCGTTCCTGCTGAGGCGCTTGAGCCTCCCAGGGGTTAGCCGGTCCACCGACTCGTCCAGACTCGGCGGTGGTCGGTCTTTCGCTGACGGGCTTGTCGCTGGTGCTTGTAGTAGTTGTGGGTACGGTCGAGGGCCCAGAGCTCGCTGCAGAGTCTCTAGACTGCGATGCGTTGTCCGAACCGACCGAGCCAGCGCCTTGGGCAGGCTGTACTTGGTTCGCATTTGCTTCCTCGGCCGAGTCCTTCTTGGTGCTCTTGCGTTCCGGGGGCGGTCCCATGGCCTCCAACTTTGCCTTGATGCGCTCCCGTCTGGCAGCTTCCTCCCGAGCTTCCTCCTCACGTCTCCGCTGCATCGCCAGCTCACGCTTCTCGCGCATAATCTTCTTCTGCAGCTCCAAATCTTCCTCCAAACGGGCCATCGGCGGTGGCTGAACCGGGCGTCCATCGGGAGGCGGGGGGCCGGTTGGGTGTAGGGTGGCGTAGTTCTGACCAGGGGAGGCCCGAGGCTGCCACGGCTGATTGGCGTGCATTCGAGGTCCATGCTGCAGGCCAGACGGAGAGAAATTCCGAGGGGAGATAGGGCTCTCGATAGAGGCAGTCATCGAGGGTCTGCGAGCATTCAGAAGGTCTGGAGGTGGCATGGGCATCTCGTGTCCCTTGCCAGGTCTCTGCAAATACGAGCCGCTTCCGCCACTAACGTTTGAAGATCCGCGTCGTCTGCCGAACGGACCATCGGGCATCGTAGTCCTACTCGTCTGGAAGGCCGCAGACGGTTCCGGGTGGTCAGACTGGGATGGGCGCTGCAGAAGCGGTGGCTGTCTGCCGTGCGTATCAGATCGGAAAGATGCCCTCCGATCGGCGACTGGCTCATAGCGGCCGGAATGAGAGTTGTAGAGTTCCCTGTTCCCGCCTCCCGGCCCTTCTCTCCAAGCAGACCGGTTGAAGTCGTCTGCGGCGATTTCTCTTGCGTACGGCGGCGGTGAACTGCTCCTTCCTGGCTGTTCTCTGCCGAATCTGTGTCCTCCCTGGGGGCCCTGGGGAGGCGGGTGCCCCGTAACGACAGGGGGTGCCTTCTCAACTGGCGGCAGAGTAGCCCATGGCGATTTCACGGGAGTCGGCGGTGCCGGCGGCTTTGCGACGAGAGTCGGCTTGTCGGCAGAACCTCCCTTGAGGATCAGGCCCTTGCCAGACGGAAGCGTCCCGGGCTTGACCGACGGCGAAGGGACGCTGCGGGGGGGTATCGGCGACTTCGGCTTTTCTACCGGCTTTTCCTTCGGTAGCACTGGCGCTGGCGCCGGGGCGGGTTCGGGAGGCGGTTCGGGCGTTTCATCAGGGTGCGGCAACGTCGTCTTGGTGCCGTCTGTCCATGTAATGGTCTCGGGCGCCCAGTCGTCGTCGTCGTCCTCTATGTCGGCCCAGTTTCCCTGGGCTTGAGCGCTTTCCGGAGCCAAACGATTCGCCATGTGGATGCCATACTTCTTAAGTTCTTCATCCGTCAACTTTTTGGGTTCCGGGACCGGGACGGCTAGAAGCGATGTCAGCAACAAACCATGGCGTCTCCACACACAGCTCCCAACAGCGTGGCCTTACGTCGATTCTTGTTCCATACTACGTTTGGATCGGGGCCGGAGGCGGAATTGGCACCGTTGGCGGCGGAGCTGAGTCGCGGGACGTTGCCGGCGCCGCTGCCAGTCTTGGCGACCAATCTCGGTCGCGATGATAGCATGGAAGTGCCCGAAGGCGACGAGCTCAGGACCGATGCCGAGCTGTTCTTGTCTATCGGTTTGGAGGCGGTGGTGCTCGCGGCGCCCTTCGCGGCCAGGAAGGTCTTGTTGACTGAGACGGCCTTGAAGGTCGCAGGCTTCTTGACGGTGGACGAGTTTCTTCCATGACCCTTTTCTCCATCTCGAGCAGCCCGTGATGCCTCCGTATCTGAGCCTCCACTCACACTGACATCTGCTGAGTTGACCTGATCTTCGACCCCGGTGATGTGCTTATTTTCCAGGTCATCGACGGCGGGACTGCCGTTCAGTTTTGCGCGATTAGGGCCGACATGTTGGGTGTCGTTGTCAGCGTCGGTGGTCTGTTCGGCCGGCGGACGAAACGTCACAGTGTCAGTCATGGCGAGCGGCACAAGGTGTCGGGGCGAGGCTAGAGTGGCATGTGGCATGGAGGGGCGGAAGGGAGTAAAAGAAGAGGGGAGGGGCGACGTGTGGATCGTCCGGCCTGCGCCAGCGGTGAGAGAGAGAGAGAGAGCGATGGAGAAGAGGTAGCAGGGCAAATGGGGGAAAGAGGGGAAAGGGCAATTCGTCGGGGTCAGCAGCGAGACTCACGAGCTTGGAGTCAGAGTGGACAGAAGCATCGACGGGGGCGGCGAGGGTGGCTTCAGTTGCCATCATACGTCCTCAGTCGTTCTGCGCTGGAGAGCGAGGCTGGGGAGTCGGTTCGCTGTTCCGGGCTCGAGTCGGCGAGGAGGTCGAGAAAAATCCGGGGTTGGGTGTAGAGCGCTGGGAAAAGGATGGATTATCAACGGGGGCGACGAGTCGCAGGGGTGGTGTGTGGCCGTGGCCGTCTGGTGGTACAGTCGGGATACGTCGCAGAGTTCGAATCGCGGGGTTGAGGCGATGATGCTCGGGGCTTCGCGCGAGGTTTTCGATGTCCCCTACCAGCAGGACGAGAAATACGTCGTCGTGTTGTCGTTGGTAGCTTCGATAGCCGGAGGGAAGATCGAATAAAAAAAAAATAAAGGAGCGCTGGGCTGATGGGGGGGGGCGTGAGAGACGTGGTAAAAGGGTAGGTGCACACCAAATGCGGCTGTGATGGTTGTGAGGTCGATTTTCCAGCAGGAGCTGCAGCCGCCTAATCAGGGATTAGCGTGCGGCAGGGGAGCAGCGAGAGGCGGTAGGTGAGGTGGTCCTTGGGCTGCCCGGTGCTGTGGTGCTGTGATGTGTCCCGGGTCCACCTCAAAACTTGGGTGCCTTCCCGGTTACTCACAGGCGGACTCACTCACCTCGGGTCGCCAAATGAGTAGCGCTGCTCACTGAAGTGTCGTCCTCCACTGTCCTCCCCGGGCCAGTGTAGGTTCTCAGTTCAGCACGAGGCCCGCGCCATTGCGAGGGAGGGGGAGGCAGTCAGGCGTGGCAGGTTAGTGGCCAACGAGCATTAGGAAGTGGGCCTAGCGGGGCCTTCCGCCGACGTGGACACACCACCGCCGAGCCGAAGCTGATGAGGCTGGCACAGTGCCGGGACACCCTAAGTCACCACCAGCCAGCACCATATACACAGTGCTGAGCACGGAGGAGGGGAAGAGAGAGTCGCACCAGAGCACAGCACCACCAGAGACACCAACGCGGGATTCCCCGACCTCGGGGGCCTATTCTTGGACTTTTCGCATTGATCAACAGCCACCCTGTCTGAGCATTTCGGTGGCCGCGCGAGCCTAGCACACCCGCCCTTCGCCGACTGATACTTGTTTTACAGCGCAAAAGCACAGCACAGCACACGACAAGTGCTGCGCATACCTGAGGTAATAAAGCTCCAGTTCGTCCATTACCTGCCTGTGTTATTGCCCGTCCTCTCTGGCGGCCCACTCTTGACTTGTTGCTTTTGTCATATCACGTCCACTTTCTCGCACCATCCGGGGAGGTTGGGGGGAGTATTACGCAACATCGCTCGCTCACCTCACCTCTCCTTACCTGAAACAAACTCTCGGCACCTTCTCTGCGCCGCCTCGTCCACCGGTGGCCTTGTCCCGACAGGACCGAATGTGAAGCCCCGGGCCTCCCGCTTCGGCTCGGGCGGGGTTCTCTCGCTGTCGGGATCGCATCTCAGTGGAGGAAGCACGCGGACATGTTCGGAAGACGCAAAAGGGAATTTGCCGAGGAGCCTCCTCCCGGAGCAAAACAGCTTCTAATTCTTATATACACGGTCCCAATGCCATTACACAGCCCGGAGAGGGCTGGACTACAACCGAATTCTTCGTGGAAGTCGCTTAGTGAGCATTGTTCTTGTGGTGGCCTGTAGCGGAAGTCAGCATCGCCGTGTCGCACCTTCGTTTGTCCTTTGCTGATGTTGCTTTTTTTTTTTCGTCCGAACTGGCGGCGCAACAAGACCTGCGGACATGGGATCGGGCCACTTACGGAGGTGGAAGTAGTAGTTCTGGGCGTAGCCGACGACGAGGAGAAGGCCGATGGCGTGGATGATGGCTGCACGGTGACTGTCAGATTACGAGTGGTTCTTCTTTTCCGGCGCACCACCATATCGTCATGCTTGATGCGGGGTGGGAGGGGGAATCCAACGTACGCTTGGCGGAGGCGTTCTTGCCGTTGAAGTGCTTAGCAGCGTAACGACCGAGAATGCCAGTGGCCTTGGCCTCAGGAGCAGCACCACGGGGGAGCTTCTCGTAGAAGTTGACGACGCGCTGCATGCGGACAGCGTTGGGGTCCGCACCAAGGGCCTGTAAGGTAGGTAAAATCGCATGTTAGCCGGTGATCCTCGTCTTATGGCGTCGTCGTCGTAGTTGCCAGCAGTTGCATTGGTTCCTCTTTTTCATCCATAGCTCCGAATAGCTCCGTTCCAGTTTCAGTTCCCAATCTCTTTCCGCGGTCGCCCGTATGTTACCCGCCCGGCCTCCGATCCGGGCCCGGCGTTATCTTCGCTCCAGCTCGGCCATCCATCAAAACAAGACAAAATCGCAAGAAAATCGTACCTTGGGAGAGGCGACCTGGATGCATCTCAATTAGCACTCGAGCCCGGCAGAGCAGCCGCCGCTGCCAAGTATTCGCGGGCGGGCGAATGGAAGGGATGCTATGCGTACCTTGGGGGGGATGAGGGTCGAGAGACCGCGGCGGGGGACGAAGCTCATGTTGGCGGGTATCGGAATCGCGAGAAGAAAAAGTCGTCGATCGCTCGGCTGGGAGGGAGGTCAATTGAACGGGATCAATTGACGATTCGACGTTGGGGAGAGAAGGCTGTTGGGGGGTGGATTGACGCTTTCTTGCGGTAGCCGAACTGAGGTTTGACTTGACGAAAAGCACTCGTTTCTCTTCGGGTCAAGGTTCTTGCGGCTGGCCAATCAGCGGCCCCGAATTCGCTCGCCGCACTCCCACCAAGGCCCTTCCGCCTTGCCAGTGCCGACCGAACGTCAACCACCTCGAATCCGCGCCCTCACCAGGTTTAACCTCCCAACACCCAGGTCGACGACGACGACATTCTGTCAGCCCAATCGAGGAGACAAGTCGCCCAATCCCGTCGCCATGGCATCCCTCCGAGCCCCCAACGCAGCCCGCCTGCTGCGCAGCGCCGCCCCCTTCCGAGCTTCCCTCCCGTTGACGGCTCGTCGATTCGAAAGCTCCCTCACCACCACCCAAGCTCCCGCCGCCGTCCCTCCCTCCACCGAGCAGAACCAGCCCAACTACAGCATCCAGGCTGACAAGGCGACCTCGTGAGACCGTCCATCTAGGATGCAATTGGCATCGGGGTTGGAAGGAGGAACGAACAGCGGCTAACGCGAGAGAAAACGCAGCACCTTCACCCCGGTCCCCAAGAAGGTCCAGGACGGCAGCGAAGACGTCCCCTACCTCCAGGCCGCCGTCATCTCCGGCGCCCCCATGGAGCTCCAGGCCAGAACCGTCCGGTACGCATCATCCCATCTGCGCCGTTTGCGCCCCGGCAGCGCATCTCGAGAAACAAGACACTGACAAATCGGAAAACAGCATTTACCAGGAGACGAAGCCCGCGACGCAGTCCGGCGACTGGCAGGGCCACCACTGGCGCATGGACTGGGACATCCTCCCCAAGGGCCACCGCTGGGAGAATCCCTTGATGGGCTGGCAGTCCTCGGCCGACATGATGCAGGGCACCAAGCTCAACTTCAAGTCCAAGGAGGACGCCGTCCGCTTCGCCGAGAAGCAGGGCTACGAGTACTTCGTCCAGGAGCCCCAGTCCAGGAGGATCGCCCCCAAGGCCTACGCCAACAACTTCCTCTACTCCGCCAAGAAGCTCAAGCACATCCGTACCAAATAGAAGACACACGCACACGAAAGCAAACTGTATCAATGTGTATATAAGCCCTTTTTTTGTTTTTTGTTTTTTTCCTTCGCCAACTCTTGCACGTAAAAGAACGCTCTTTCGTCTCCGTGATCAACCCGACAAATGTGATGGGTTTGTGTTTCGTCGCCGGTAGGCCTGCGTGCGATAGACAAGAGAGAAAGGTGAATAAATTACCATGCGTCTTCAGTCATGTGCCCCGTGGAGTGAAGGTTGATATTCGAGATCATAGTTGTTGGTAGACTTCAAAGATGGACAGGAACTACTTCGCTGGACAATCTTGGGATAACGGTAAGCGGACTTGCGCAGGGCACTATTGGTCGGCAATGGCCCACCTGCAACAGCTCACGATATGAGAAGGGGACTATAATTTCACACCCCCAAGCTGAATATCCCACCTCCGACAAGTGCCAGCAGCGATGATGACGGACGACAGCAATGACATACTCAAAGCAAATAGTAGTAGGTTAGAATAACTAGAGGGGATGTGAAATAGGTACTCAGCCTGGGGGTGTGAAACAATAGCCCCCTGTGAGAAACGCGTCTTCTGTAGCAGCAGTCACCGAAGGTTTATTCGTCTTGGGCCTCAAATTGCGAGTTCATACTTGCCGCGAAGGCTTCTTCTATTGCGCTGTCGGTCATCTGTTTACCCGATGCCATGTATTGTGGCCATGTACCATTGATCAATGTTGTGTATCATATCATCCAGTCATAACCGAATGCCCAACGCCTCCAGGATGCACCGATCCTTCCAATTCAAGTCGTATAAGTGTTGAACAACCCTCTAACGCCGTGCCATTGTTCCAAACCTCAACCACCACCTCTACCTGAAGACCAAGGAATGGTCAGGCGTCTCCTAGAAATCATGTGAGACAGGGCTTCTTCCGAACTCTGACGCGGGGGGAATGTCTTCTTCTCGGAAGTCGTCGAATCCGAAGCCGCTCGTGTCTGACATTGTGAAAAAGTTGTGTGGGAGGTTATATGGGTCTTGTGGGGGGTTATATAGTGCGACGCCAGCCTAGGGCATCATCATCGGATCGTGCCCCTCGTTCTCATCGCCGTGCAGGCCCAGGCTTATCCTCTCGGGCAAAGCCTTCTTGTCAGCCCTGGCAGTGTTTTCAGCCCAAGCACGCAGCTTGACGAGCTGTCGGATCGCGGCTTCCCGACGTTCCGACTGTCGCTGCAGTATGGCCTTGTTCACATCGTCTGCGACGTCACGTCTCAAGTCCGGGTGCAGGATGGCAGCCAGCTGAGGTTCGAGATCGTTATGCGGGAAGATGAGCAGAGCCATTGTTTCTTCCAAATCTTTCAGGAAGCGCGGGTCTGTGGGCGCCCGAGGGCCCAAGTGGTTCGTCGCAAACGACAGAGCGGGACTGATATCGCCGCCGGGCGTCGACATGCATGATCGAATCAACTCGACGAGCTGGAGACGTAGCAGTGCGAAGTGCAATCTCGGGTCACGATCAAGGATCTGGAGTCATCTGTTAGACTGTGGTTCCAAATGTGAAGCTGCAATTTTGACAAGATGAATCTGAAAAGGACTGCTCATATAAAGGTGGTTGTTTCTCATCAAGGACCCGAAGGTGCTATGAGTGGTGCATGTACAACTCGAGATCTAATCATTGCACGAGAGGGGAGGGAAAAAGACGCAACGCAGCAAACACAACGTACCTCAGAGTCAAAGTCGTTCAGAGCGTCGATGGCCGACTGAATGCTTCCAGTGTGGATAGCCTTCTGAATTTGTTGACGGACCTTGATCGTCCCATCGACCTGGTGTGGTTGCAGGTTTGCCTCTTTGCTGAACTTGGCTGCCGCATTGGGGTACCCCTCCATTTCCAAGTAGTCGAGAATCAAGGCGTTGATGTCGCTGGAGGTCCATGTTAGCACGAGCCTCTTCCGGTTGTAATTGCATTGTGAGAGCAAGACAAGGTAAAACAGCTTGTTGTCAGGGTAATTTTGTATCGGATTTTCCGCACGTTAATTGCTAGGAGAGATTCCCATTTGATAGTTGATCATCATGTGAGCTGAAGGAGGGGGGGCTGGCGGCGGGCGAAGCGTGGAAGCTAGCGCCGGGCTAGTAGAAAAAAGAGAAACAACACCAAAGGCTTACCTCTTGGGGGTCTTGACATCCTGCACACGCCTCTCGAAGGCATGCTTCATGGGTGTGGCAGTCGACGCAGACGAAGTCTGAATGACATCTTAGCTGCAAGCTCCTCCAGCCAGAGGGCTCAGAAGCTTCTCAACGGACCATGATTCTCTCCAAAGTCTCCCGCACGAGACGAGCAGCAGCTCTATTCCAGACTGCTATCGCTGTTGGGTCGTTGACGTCCGGCAGTCCTGACATGCGTTGTCGGGTGCGCGAGGAGGTGCAAACGGGAGGTTGAGGAGAGAAAAATAGAGATTCGACACCGAAGCTGGAGAGCGAGTCTGGGCCGTCGTCACATTTGAGTGGCCAGACGCGCTCCTGTCTTGCGTGGTTGCTTGAAAGAAGCCGTGGGCAAAGAAGAAAATGCAAAGGATTGGATGTGAGAGAAGAAGAAAACGTCGGAACAAAGAGAAAGAGGCTGGAGCGGAGCTTTATTTGGTTCCAGAATTTGCGGCTACGGCCCACCAATGGCAGAATCAGTCGGTGCGGAAAAGTGGGTAGTTCGGATTATGTAACACAGGCACATGAACAGCTGCTGCAAGCGGGCAGGACAGGGCTCGTGCCTTCACCACCTGGAGAGCCCAAGAAGAACAGGGCAAAAGGGAAAAAAAAAAAAAAAAACATGGCGTCGCTCCACTCGAAGCACAAAAAAGGCAGGTACCTAGAGATAGGTGCAAAACCTACAGTTAGCAAGGTACCTTGGCTTAGCTACCAAACCTCGGCGTCAGTTAGGCGAACGGGTGCTGCGAAAGGCTGCGCTCGTCTAGAACCGGTGTTAGAGAGCCCAGAGGTTTGAGGCAGTAAAGCACGCGAGCACAGCCCTTCCCGTCCTCGACTCAACTCTTCTCTTCTTTTTTCTTTGAAGATCTTACGAGTTGCCATCAGCAATCCAGAGCAAGGTACTCCCGAGACCACCATCCAAACGGTTGACTCGTCGGCGTGTGGCCCTGATCAGCTTTCTGTTACGACTCGGCGCTAGGTACCTTTACAACCATCCAACAGCAGCTCCACCGAAAAGGCTTGTCGAGGTCCAGCATCCCCTCAGCGCTTATCTCTGGAGACTGGATCCTGACTTTTTGCCTTACTTTCTTTTCATTTTTATATTCTTCCCACCCTTTCCTCGCTCTCATCGGAAGAGGAAGTGGAACTCCTGGCCCCTCCCGATTCCTGCGGCGTGTTCTCCTCTTTGTCTTGACCAAAGGCTTGCTGCGGGAACTCGAGGTCCAAGCTGCGCCTATCCGACATCATCATCTGTCTGCCCCTCGATATCGGCAAGCTCCGAAATGGCTGACGAGATCAACGGCACCGAATCTCATGTGACGGTCCAGCGGCGAGCTCACTACGCTCCACCTTGGGCAGATGTCAGCATCATTGGCATTGCCGGCAGCTCGGGCTCGGGAAAGTCCACGCTGTCGCATGCCATTGTTAGGAAGTTGAATCTGCCCTGGGTGGTGATCCTGTCCATGGTATGTGCGCTTTTACCCCGCCAACACCGTCCAGTAGGTCGTCTGAAGTAGCGCCGCCCCCTGACTCGGCTTGATGACAGGACTCTTTCTACAACCCCCTTACCCCTGAGCAGTCCAAGAAGGCCTTTGCCAACGAATTCGATTTCGATGCGCCAGATGTAAGTTTCGCCCCACATCCGACGTTCCTGGGCGCTGTTGCTGATGGCTCTTCCAGGCCATCGACTTTGACGTGCTTGTGGAGTGTCTGCGAGACCTCAAAGCAGGGTAGGTAGCCGTGGTTTGTGATCGTCATGTGCTGGATCGCGGGAAGCATCTGGCGTAATGCGTGCAGGTTGCTAATGAATGCATGCCTGCAGAAAACGGGCGGAAATTCCCAACTATTCCTTCGCTAAGCACCAGAGACTTGAGAACACGACAACCATCTATTCTCCTCACGTGCTCATCTTGGAGGGTATCTTTGCCCTCCATGACCCGCGCATCCTGGACCTCCTGGACATGAGAGTAGGCAGTCCTGATGGATTTGCAGCTTTTAACTGCTCACATCGTTCTAGATATTCTGCGAGGCGGATGCAGACACTTGCCTGTCTCGGAGAGGTTAGTGTTACTGAGACCCGAGCTCCGGCAGCAAGACTGATCTTTCTTTCTGTCCAGTCCTGAGAGATGTCAAGGAGCGTGGCAGAGATGTGGAAGGCATCATTAAGCAGTGGTTCAGCTTTGTGAAGCCCAACTTTGAAAAGGTAGGTGTTTGTCCAGCTGGATGCGGGCGTTGATCTGACAGCGCCCTAGTTTGTCGAGCCCCAGAGAAAGGTGGCAGGTAAGAGAGGCTGTTGTCGCTTCAAGCTCTTCGAGTTTGAGCTGACAACTCGCAGACATTATTGTGCCCAGAGGAATCGAAAACCACGTTGCCATGGGTAAGTCAGTAAACGGAGCTTGTCTCGACGTCACTAAGACATGCGATAGCCATGGTTGTCCAGTACATTGAGCGCAAGTTGATCGAGAAATCGACACACCACCGCGCAGCTTTGACCCAGCTGGAGCTTGCGGCCGCCAGCGAGCCGCTCTCCGACAAGGTTGTGATTCTGGAGCAGACACCGCAGCTGAGGGGCATGAGCACGATTATCCAGGACATTGACACCTCGGGAGAAGACTTTATCTTCTACTTTGACCGCCTGGCTTGTCTGCTCATCGAACAGTAAGTGCACACAGACATTCGCTACTGACGATCAGCTGCGCGACGTGGACTGCAACTAACCGTTACAGGGCGCTCAACAACGTGCAGTTCGACTCCAAGACAATCGCCACGCCCCAGGGCTACAAGTACAACGGACTCGAGGCCAAGGGTAAGGTAAGCGCGGTGCTCGTCCTCCGAGGCGGAGCGGCCTTCGAGACGGCACTGAAGCGCGTCGTCCCCGACATCAGAACGGGCAGAGTCCTCATCCAGTCTAACGTGCGGACGGGAGAGCCCGAGCTGCACTACCTCAAGCTCCCCGACCACATTGACGATGACGAGGCGGTACTGCTCATCGACACTCAAATGGCCAGTGGAGGCGCCGCACTCATGGCAGTCCAGGTGCTTGTTGACCACGGCGTCGCGCAGGAGAAGATCGTGCTGGCATGCTACGCAGCCGGAAGACTCGGAGTGCACCGCCTTGCCAAGGTGTTCCCAGGAATCACCATCGTGCTCTGCAATATGCTTGCAGACATCGAGGATCGATGGGTTGAGAAGAGGTACTTCCGGTGCTAGCCCAAGCATATGCGATATGATACATGCACATGTCGAATAAGTAGCTCAAAGCGTCGGGTGTCTCAGTCATAAAGAGAAGAAGAAGAAAAAAACCATGTAGCAAACGGCAGTCAGTCACGAACTGCCAGTAAAAGACGCATACGTGCCAAGTCACGATAAACGATATCGCCGACCACCAAGTTGTTCGGCCGATGCGAAGACGCGAAGAGGCGCAGAATTGCATGCAAGATCCGTGACTCCATATTTGACAACGGCCGCCCCGTGGCTGTCATTGGCTTGTTGCCAAGTGTGGCCGAGAGGGCACCGAGAGAGTGGACGAAGCTGTGGAGACGGAGCGGCACCCGGCATCCATGGCATGCACCGTGGTTGTCCGCTGACTGAGCTCACTGCTGCACCTCGATGCACTATGCATTTGTACGGAGCACTATGTACTGATACAGTGCTTAAGTGCTGTACTTTTATAGGATAGGGGTCCCCTGAAAGGAGCCGAAGAAACGAGCGGAAGGCCCTGGCCTGAGCGGCTGAGAGCTTGTCAGCTCGGAAGATCAGGGACGCGGCGCCGACTACGGCCAAGGCTTTGGTACGAAACTCCGAGTCGAAAATCGGTTGCGGCGAGATGCGATTGTCAAAGTCGACCGGGCCAGAGCACTCGAGGCTTGAATCGAGTTCAGCTGAGCCCAGATTTCCAGCCCCCAGATCAACCGGTCCTCGAGTCCGGCTCAAGCGGCGGACGCCATTCGAAGCTTCTGGCCTTAGGGCTGTGCTGCGTAATTGCATTGGAGAGGCGACTCTTCGGCTTAACCGAACTATGACGCATGCGCTGGAGTCGCCGGATCAGGAGCTCCCTCCCCTCTGGGTCCAGTATTCCAATCTTTGGGGTGGGTGGACGGGGTGACATGGCCCTGGAATTGATTGACTTGGGTACGGAGTACAATCATCATTGCGCATATGTCCCATACCCATTGCCCAGGGAGAGAGAGCCTTTCCCGCCAATCCCCTTTGTCCCTCGTTTCTTCGCCTTTCGTCGCCTTTACTACACCTTGACTTAACTGTACCTTGAAATAGCTTCCTTTGCCAAGATTTCCTCTTCTTCTTCTTCTTCTTCTTCTTGTTCTTCTTGTTCTTTGCCCTTCGCTGCTGCCCCCGTCACTCGTGACTGCTGCTGGATCTAGAGCTTCTGCTGCTCTTCATTTCACTCGTTTCGACATGGTATTCCTCTGTTGATTCCTCTGAACACCTCCCGTTCGAAACCTATAGACGCGATAGTCATTAAATGCCTCCCACCACCTCGGCGCTGGTGCGCCTGTCTCGCGCCGCCCAGCAGACCCAAGTCCCCTCGACCGCGAGCTTCCTGAAGACCCTTCCGCCATGCGGGCAGCAGCTCGCCGCCGCGTCGCAAAGGCGCGCCTTCGCTAATATCCCCCAACGATCACGGACCCGAACGCCCCTCGCGAATGCCTTCTTCAGCGCCCACGGCCTGCCCAAGAGCTTCGCCGTGCGTCCCATATCGGGCCGGAGCGGCCTGCCGCCTCGGCCGAGGTCGCGGCTCGTCGCCCTGGCGTACAGCGGCGCTGCCTGGCTCGGCGGCAGCGTCGTGTTTCTCGGCCTCGGCGTTGTGGCCTTCTTCCTCTACGACGCCTCCACTTACAAGGAACACCCGGACCAGAACGAGATCGAGGTCTCCGCGCTCGCCTTGAACCCGAGACGAGGCGGCCCCAAGAACTTGCCCATTGCTGAAGTGCTCATCGACGACCTGGATAGTGAGGAGCTGAAGACCTCCAAGGACAAGCCGAAGCTGGTTATCTTGGGCGGCGGCTGGGGCGGCGTTGCGATGCTCAAAGAGCTGACCCCGGACGAGTACCACGTCACCGTCATATCGCCCACCAATTACTTCCTGTTCACGCCCATGCTGCCGTCTGCTACTGTTGGAACCCTGGAACTGAGATCGCTGGTCGAGCCGATTCGCCGAGTGCTTGCGCGCGTCAACGGTCACTTCATCCGCGCCAAGGCCGAGGACGTCGAGTTCTCGCACAAGCTGATCGAGTGCTCACAGACCGACGCCTTCGGCAACGAGACCCGGTTCTACGTCCCCTACGACAAGTTGGTTATTGCTGTTGGATCTACCACGAACCCCCACGGAGTCAAGGGCCTCGAGAACGCCCACTTCCTCAAGGATATTGCCGACGCGCGCAAGGTTCGGAACCAGGTCATGCACAATCTCGAGCAGGCGTGCCTGCCCACCACGTCCGACACTGAGCGGAGGCGTCTCCTGTCCTTTGTCATCAGCGGAGGTGGTCCTACTGGAGTCGAGTTCGCGGCCGAGTTGTTTGATATGCTCAACGAGGACCTGACGATTCACTTCCCCAAGCTTCTTCGCAACGAGATCTCCGTTCATCTTATCCAGAGCCGCAGCCACATCCTGAACACCTACGACGAGACGGTCTCCAGGTACGCCGAGGAGCACTTTGCCCGCGATCAGGTTGATGTCCTCACCAACTCTCGCGTCAAGGAAGTCCTTCCCGATAAGATCATCTTCACCCAGAAGCAGGAAGATGGCTCGCTGATCACCAAGGAACTCCCCATGGGCTTCTGCCTCTGGTCCACTGGTGTCTCTCAAACTGATCTCTGCCGACGCCTCTCCAGCAAGCTCGGTCATGCCCAAACGAACCGCCACGCCCTCGAGACTGACACTCACCTCCGCCTCAATGGCACACCCTTGGGCGACGTCTACGCCATTGGCGACTGCTCGACCGTCCAGAACAACATTGCCGACCACATCATCTCCTTCCTTCGTGGCCTCGCCTTCAAGCACGGCAAGGACCCCGAGACCCTCGAGCTTCACTTCAGCGACTGGCGCGACGTTGCCGCCGACGTGCGCCGCCGCTTCCCCCAGGCCGTCGGCCACCTGAAGCGCCTCGACAAGCTGTTTGAGCAATTCGACAAGGACCAGTCCGGCACCCTCGACTTCGGCGAGCTTAGGGAGCTCCTGGGCCAGATCGACTCCAAGCTCACCTCGCTGCCCGCCACCGCGCAGCGCGCGCACCAGCAGGGTCAGTACCTCGCCCACAAGCTCAACAAGATGGCCCGCGCTTCGGACGCCCTGCGGGCGAATCAGGTGCTCGACGGCGACATCGACGCCGTTGTGTACAAGGCCTTCGAGTACCACCACCTGGGCAGCCTGGCGTACATTGGCAACTCGGCCGTCTTCGACTGGGGCCAGGGCTGGAACTTTGCTGGTGGCCTGTGGGCGGTGTACATGTGGCGGTCGGTCTACTTTGCCCAGAGTGTCAGCTTCCGGACGCGTATCCTGCTCTGCATGGACTGGGCCAAGCGTGGTCTGTTTGGAAGAGGTAAGCCCGCATCCCCCCTTTGATGATCTATTTTGTCAAGTCAAGACACTGGATACTAACGAAAGTTGCAGATCTGATGAGCTATTAAAAACTACCAAGCACGACCAGCATCGTAACGAGTTTCCTTTACTCTTTTTTCTTGTGTAAACATATCCTGAGGAGTCTGATGGGGGTGTTGGGGAGGCCATAAAATGCACCTGAGCGGTGCTGGGATAGAGAGATTCACACCAAGAGCAAGCGGCACAGAGGATGGAAGAGAAGTAGAATCTAATAATTTCACTTGTTATGTCGTTTGAAAAGTAAACAGCAGGTGGGAACACTGGGTTTGGATGCCAAAGTCGTGCCGCCAAAATGACAACACGCACAAAACGCTTTTTGAAATTAGTATTCTGATGATGGAAATGATGATGATGCCCTTTTCTAGTCTTTTGCTTGTCCCGTTGAACCCCCACCACCCCTTTTTTCTTAAATCTTGAAATCCTTGTACTGCCACTTCTCCGTGAGTTTCGTCCTGGCCTGCTTCTTGAACGGGATATGCCTCCTGGCCTCCACCTTGCCGCGCACGACCATGCTGCGGTACCGGTCCTTGAGCAGGTTGCCCTCGGGCTTCAGCAGGCGCAGCGAGTCCTGCAGCTCGTCCGGGAGCACCAGCTCCAGGTCCTTCTCGGGCAGCCTGAACTTGCCGAGCTGCCTCCTCCTCAGCGGTCCCTCGTCCGAGGCGTCCTCGTCCTCCTCGTCGGCGTCGCTGCCCTCGCCGACCTCCCTCGCGAGAGCCAGCGCGCTCTTGGACGCGTCGCGCTCGGCGATCTCGGCGGCGATCTGCTTGATGTGCTCCGCCTGCGCGGCCTTCTTCTTGAGGGCCATCTCGTGCTTGGCCAGGCGCTCCGCCTCCTTGCGGCGCTTGATGCGGTTGCGCTGCTGCGGGGTCTTGCGCTGCGGGCGCTTCGTCGAGGGCTTGTCGTCGTCCACGCCGCTCTCGAACCCCTCCCAGGCCGAGTCCTCGTCCCACTCGGAGAGCTGGGCGCGCGCCTCGGCGGCCTCGGCCTCGGCGGCGGAGCGGGCGACGGCCTCGCGCTTGAGGCGCTCTGCCTCCTCCGCGGCGAGGCGGGCTTCTTCGGCGGCTACGGCCTTGGCGGATTCCTCCTCCAGGCGGTCGGCGTAGTCGTCGAAGGACGGGTTGTACGAGTACCCGCCCGAGGGCTTGAGGACGGCGGGCAGCTGCTTGCCGCTGGCGGCGAGGGAGATGGGCTTGTGCTTGAGCGTCTTGGGGGGCTTGGCCACGACGACGGGGGGGATGAAGTTGTCCTTGTCGTCTGTCGTCATCGTCTTCTCCACCGCCTTCGTCGTCGGGGCGGGTGCACCCCAGAGGTCGTACGTGGCGTCCTGGACGGTGACGGAGGACTCGTGCTGGCCGTCGGCGACCTTGCGGAGGCGGGCGAGCTCCTTGTGGGAGACCCAGTCGGTGGTGCGCTGGCGCTTGACGGGGAGGAGGCCGTCGCCGGTCTTGTCGCTTTCGCGCTTCTTGCGGGAGGAGACGGCGGGCACGGAGGAGCGGGCGGCGATGATCTCGTCCGTCTTGAGCGTCTTCTTGGGCTTGGCGCGCTTCTCGACCTTGCCGACCGTGTCGACGGCGAAGAGGTCTTCCGAGGCCTTTTCTGCGATAACACCGCTTTTTGGGGGTTAGCACGGGCCCAGAAACCAGCCGGGAGTAGGAGAGGGAGAGAGGAAGACTCACCCCTGAATGATTTGCTTGTTCAACTCATCGAGACCGTCCTGAACCTCGGTCACGTCGACGTTCTTCCGCCACGCCTTCTTGCCTTTTCTCGAGGGCTGCTTGTGCTGCTGCGGCGCATCGCCGTCGCCCTGGAGGGGCTTGAGGACGGGCATCGTGAAACCCGGTTCGGCTGGTCCGATCGCTTGGCTTGTCGTCGGTTTGAATTCGCAAGAAAGGTTCTCGGAACGTAGTCGTCGTCGATTTGCAGTCCCAGCCGTAGGATTGTCGCTCCGTTTCTCTTTCGCTCTGTTCTGGGCTTCTTGGACTGGCGGGGCCTGGAACGCCCATTTCCAAAAATTTCCTTATCGCGGGTCCCTGGACCCACATCTTATCGGATTTTGGGGCGGCACGTGATGGGAGGGGGACCCGTTTCTTTGGAGGGACTCTCCCAATGGATGACGGGGCGGGCTGCCAAGGTTGCATGCGCCCCCAAGGCGAAAGGTTGACCTCCTTTTACCAAAGTACAGTCGTACCCGTCCAGATCTCAATTTCCAGGTCGCGACCGCTCCGAATCCGACACCCTGTTGTCCATCACCGAGCCCCAAATTCCCCCCGTCAAACCTTTTCGGCCTCTCCCGCCGTCACTCCCTTTTTTTCCCTCTCTCTCTCTCTCTTTACCTCCTCCACCTCCAACGAAACCTCGCCCCCTCCCTTGCATCAAGCCATCCCGTCGTTCGTCTCTCATAGCGGCCTTCTAGTGTGTCGACAGCCGTTGATTCCCCTCCGATTACCACCGAGCTTTCCCTTAGACCAACGCGTTCAACTTGGCAACCATGGCGTCCGGCGCAGGCGGGTCTTACAACAACCCACTCAAGAAGTTCAAGTACGATGCGATGCGCCAGAAACAATCGGGATTATTGTGTTTGCGGGGGACTCTCCATGCTAACGTGTTGCGGGAAACAGGCTTGTCTTCTTGGGCGAGCAGAGTGGTACGGACCTCCTGCACTGAAGATTTCCTTTGTGACGCACGTCTCTCTCATCGACTCGCTAACACGGTGTTTGCTGCAGTGGGGAAGACGTCCCTCATCACTCGATTCATGTACGACTCTTTCGACAATATGTACCAGGCGACGATCGGCATCGACTTCCTCTCCAAGGCAAGCTCTCGATCATTCCAAGGGTTCTACAAACCCCCCTCTCTAACCGCCGAATAGACCATGTACCTTGAGGACCGCACGGTAAGGTTACAGCTCTGGGATACCGCCGGGCAAGAACGATTCCGCAGTTTGATCCCGTCGTACATCCGCGACTCCAGCGTGGCCGTTGTCGTCTACGACATCTCAAGTACGTGGAACGTCCCCATGAACACATACACACAAACAAGACGACCAGCGCGAGGAGAACAGGGCCGCTAATACGGAGACCCGGACAGATGCGAAATCCTTCCAGAACACCAAGAAGTGGATCGACGACGTGCGCGCCGAGAGAGGAAACGACGTCATCATCGTCCTCGTGGGCAACAAGACCGACTTGAACGACAAGCGCGAGGTGACGACGCAGCAGGGCGAGGACGAGGCCAAGAAGAACAACCTCATGTTCGTGGAGACCAGCGCGAAGCTCGGACACAACGTCAAGACGCTCTTCAAGAGAATAGCCCAGGCCCTGCCCGGCATGGAGGGGACGGACGCCGCCCAGCAGGCTTCCAGCCAGAGTGCGTATCTCCCAGAGTTCCATTGACAGTCAAAGACGCGAGGCGAAGCTAACCGAACGGCACGCAGTGATTGATGTCAAGACCAGCCCCGCCCAGTCCTCGCAAGAGGGATGCGCGTGCTAGACGAGGTTTGACTTGACAGGAAGCAAAAAAAATGACTGAAGCAGTCCCCCGAGGGCGAGCCGTTGCCCGAGCCCGCGGCGGACGCCGCCGCAGGACTGACTGTATTGCCGTTACGTTCCGACATGACCGATGGGGGCAGGACATCTTATGCATAGCGTGCAATGAGGATTTTCAGCATCAGTTACAGTTTGTATAATAACGGGCTATAATCCACGGTCGTTAGTACATACTTACATTTAATGGTTCTTTCTTCTCTTTACATGACTTCGGAAAGTACTGGTTGCCTGTATCACGGGATGGATATTGAACTAGCATTTCCATGGCAGTAGGTGGATGTGGTGACGTGAGCTATTCTCTGGGCGAAATAAGCTTGAAATTGACTTGTTCACCGCCCGAAATGACACGCGGCTAGACTCTGAAAAGACTTGGAGTCGCGATGGACGGAGTCCGCTCTAGCACCGCACCGAACCACAGTGGACTCACGACTGTCACCGAGCCGAGTGCCGGGGTTCCATCGAGTCCATCGAGTGGTTCGGTGGCAACGGTGAGTGGGGTCCCGTCGGCCTGACGAACGATTTTCACGCGCTGCAGGCCCTGCTGCTGTCTGCTGCCGCTACCGAATCCGCGTAAAAGCGCTCGGACAACACCGGGGAGTGCTGGTAATGACGGCGCGAGGTGGGGCCCATCATGTCATCGGGACGCTGAACGCAGGGTCTTTTTCCCACCCTTTATTTTTTTATTTTATTTCCATTCGCCCATGTCATCCGGCGCTGCCGCTTTGATTAAAAACGTGACGAGCTGACAGCGCATCTCTGAGCTCACCCTCAAGCCCAAGCCCAAACATTATCAGAGCTCCTGGACCCCTTCTCAGGAACTTCTGACGCAATACATCACACACTTTACGAACAACCACCGAGAGGGGGACAAAAAACGAAAAAAAAAAAAAAAAACGAGAGAATCGAATCACGACACGATACACCAAAGAAGATGGCGCTCTCAAGGTTTAGGCTGCGGCTTCCACGCCCAAAGGTTCGTCATCGCCAAGCACCGAGGAGGCGCTGGATCGCATCGTCGAGTTGTCGCATGCTAATAATCCTCGCCCTGCGACCAGACCTTCCTGGGCTGCATCGGCCTCCAGACGGGCACCGAGGTCATCTCCCTGATCCTCCTCTTCAACCGCCTCACCGGCCTGTACGGCCTCCTCGCCGTCCTCACCGGCTACGGGCTGTCCATCACGCAGCTCTCCATGTACGTCTACTCGCTCGGCGTGGTCGTCTCGCTGGCCATGTTCCTGCCGCACATCCGCAAGCAGAGCCCGCTCGAGGTGCTGGGGCTCGCGTGGCTGTACGTCATCGACACGCTGCTCAACGTCGCCTACACGACCTTCTTCGCCGTCAACTGGTACCTCAACAGCACCGCCCTGATCAAGCACCCGGGCAGCGCGGGCGTGTCCGACGGGGCGGAAATCGCGGAGGACGCCCTCGCCGCCGGCGCCCCCGTCGTCCCCGACGTGCCCAAGACGACCAAGCACATCGGCCCGCAGGAGTCGTGGATGAGCCTCGGTCTGATCGTCAGCGTGACGCTGGTGCGCGTCTACTTCGCCCTCGTCGTCATGTCGTTCGCGCAGCAGGTGCTGCAGCGCCTCACAGAGCTGGGCTGGGAGGAGGAGGGCCGCAAGAAGGGACCCAACGGGCCCTTCGCGCAGGGCGAGCCCGGCGGCGAGGGCTACCGCGGCCGCGTCGGGCGCGCGATGCTCGCGCTCGGCCGGGGGTACTGGCTCGACGAGCGGGCGCAGGAGGAGTGGGCGAGCGCGATGAGCGCCAAGTTCCGGCACGCCGGCGTCTAAATACCACCTGCGAAGGAAGAGGGACCCGTGGGTGTCGGCGTCGGCGGGAACGGCAGCGGCATCGCGGCAGCGTCGGCGGCAAAACCGGATTGGGCCCACCACGTCCGCCGGCTATTTTGCGCCCAGCGATAGCGGAGACGAAAAACGGCCACACGCCGCGATGGCGCCATCGGGCGGCGTCGTCATTGGAAGACGAGGAAAGTACAGCACCACGCAGAACTGTGGATCATCAGAAGACTGCATTTTTCGGGGTTTAGATTTTTTTTTAGGCCTCTCAATTCGGAGGTTATTACGGCAAGAACAGGTCATCGGCGTATGGACGATTGGGCAGGACGCATTCTCTTTTGGGTCCGGGGGGCTATGAGGCGATTATGAAGTGGAACCGGGTTAGAAGGGGGGGATTTTCTCCAAATCCCGATGATGAAAGAGAAGCATACGGCAGATACATACACGCACGCAACTCACGTACGGTGAGCAGCGCCCTTAAGGTAGTAAATAATACATCTAGTACTTTGACTCTTGCTTGCACACCCGTATTACTCATGTGGGATTCTTCGGCTAGAGGATGCACGTCCGGTGACCGGTGCGGAGGGCTGGCCAAATGCAGAGGTCGCAATTTGTAATCCGAAAGATTCCCCGGGAATGGGGAACGGGGTCCCACGACGGGATATGGAGCAGTGCCACCTTTTGCTATGGGTATCGCTTCAGCTAAGGTACCCATTGGAAGGCTCAAGCCTCAAGGTAAGGTCTGGCAGCCGGCAACGCCCCTCTTGTTGAGGCAACGGGGTGGTATTGTTGGTTGACTCGTCTCGCGGGCTTCCCATCTTTCATTGCGGCTGCAGTCTGTCTGCAGAGTGCGGCTGGAACCACGAGTAACCACCGACCGCCAAGGAGACCGACCGGCAACGGGGTTGTTCGGCATTCGGTCATGCTCTGGATGAGACTGCCATGGAGTTGTTGTTAGTTAGTACGGATAGTATTGGTATTATTGTGTCCTTGGTTTGCTACTGTCTAATGGTAACCTCCCCCACTGGACAAGCTGAGCCTATGTTACGTCAACGTATTTATTAGTGACTCCCAGCCATTGCGGGAAGTTGTACTTTAGTAAGGTTGGGGTAGCTACGGGAAGTAGACTTTGGAGATGCTGAATTATTGACGTTCGTCCCAGAAAACGACAAGATGACGGGATTTCCCAAATGGTGAAAGGCGTCAGCGACATCCGGCACCAGCAAGTGAAGTACTATTTCCCCCAAAGACGAAGTACCCATCAGGCAAAAGACGCCGCGACCGGTACTTTGGCTTGCCCATACCGAATACCAGCCGTTTGGCCACCAAAGTCACGCCCACTGCCCCCCCAAGTAACCCGCGGCGCAGGAGGAGAGCAGTGCGGCAGGGCGACCAGCGAATCGACTGGGGGACTCGCTGCGCTAGCCGATCACGCAATCGACCCTGATCTCGACAAAATTCATTGTTTTCTGCGGGGCAAATTTCGTCGGCGGGAACTGCGAGACGTGGACGGGCCAGACTGAACCTCTGACATTCTTTTTTATTTTATTCTTGTCCTTGCGACGGGAGAATTGAATTACAAAACCAAAGCCGCAACTTCCCTTCGGAGCTTTGGATTCGTGGTGTTCTTCTTCTTGAACGTCCCCCTTGCTCCTCTCCTCCTCCTCCTCCTCTCCAAACCCGCGTTGTCACCACATTTTCCGCTGGGTCCCCCGGTTGTTGTCTTGTTATACTACTGCTGCTTGGTAATTCGTTCTTTCGTTTGGTTTTAAACGGGCGAATTAGACGGAAATCAGGAGCAAGTTCGACGACCAAAAAGATACCCCCCGAATACCCCCTGGCGAAGGAAGGAAAAAACGAACAAACCAAAAAACAACACACAGAATCACATTATACACAATGGCACCGACAAGAGGCCAGATTCAGACGCCTGGAGAGGCCGGTAAGTTTTTGGCCCTTTTCCATCATCCTGTCTTTCTTCCCCGGATCTGCTGCGCCTGCAGCACCTCTTCGTCCTTCAGCGCTCTCGCCCGCTGTAATTGCAGCGAAGCTTCGGCGGGAACCCTGCATCGGCCAATCAGAGCTTTGCTATTTGTCGCCCAACACCCGGCACCAGCCCGCTAGCGAGTGCCCCGGAGGGACGGCAAATGGAAGGGCGATGATGGGCGCCGCAAGAGGACGAGGGACGAACGACGACGACGACGACGACGACGACGACGACGACGACGACGACGACGATGATGATGATGACGATCATTGATGGTGGTCGACCACACTGCTAACACGATGCGCCCCTTGCAGTCGCGAGAATCGCCTA
The DNA here is from genome assembly GCA_014235945.1 of Colletotrichum plurivorum. Taxonomy (NCBI): domain Eukaryota; kingdom Fungi; phylum Ascomycota; class Sordariomycetes; order Glomerellales; family Glomerellaceae; genus Colletotrichum; species Colletotrichum plurivorum. The sequence continues at coordinate 73,855 of WIGO01000173.1, forward strand.
CCTTGCCAGCGACGTCGTCGTCTCCGTCCAGCCGTCCCTGGCCAAGGACTCCGAGTTCTCCTCCCACCTGAAGCGCTACGTCGCTCGCGGCGACAAGAGCCTCGTCGCAAAGGCTGCTGTTCCCGAGGTGAGCAGTGAATTCCCGTCGCCATTGACGCTCCTCGAGACTGACAGCTTCTTCTTCTCCCGCCGCAGGTCCAGCACGTTAGACACAATGCCGACCCCCTCCTCTCCGTCTTCGCGCCCACCCGCGCCGGCAAGCTCGTCGCAGTGACGACCTCCTCCTCGACGCTCCTCCCGGCCATCTCCCACCTCTACAAGCTGGCCAACTACCCCGTTGTCCTGCACGTCTCCCTCCAGCCCGCCGGCTTTCCCGACTTCTCCGCCATCACAGCCATCCGCAACTCGGGATGGACATTCCTGCAGTCCGAGTCGCTGCAGGAGGCCCAGGACCTCGCCCTGACGGCCCACGCCCTGGCTCTGCGCTCCGGCAAGGGTGTCATTCACTTTTTCGCCTCGTCCTCGAGCGACGACGACGCTCCCATCGAGGCCGAAGACCCGGAAGTCGTGCGCCAGGTTCTCGACGTTGACGCGGCGAGGCGCTTCCAGCAGCCGTCCAACGCGGCCGAGGCGGCTGTCGGCATCTATGCCGATGACGGCCGACTGCCGGTCGCCTCCGACCGCTCCGACGTGCCGCCGACCTCCAGCGGATCCACTCTTGGTGGTCTGAGCTCTTCCGAACTCGCTTCGTCCGTGCACTCCAAGCTCGACTCGTCGCGGGCCTCGGTCCAGTCCAGCGAGAGCGTCACCGAGAGCCCCCCGTCGGTCGTCTCGTCCAACGCCACCACCATCGAGTCTTCGCTGCCCGTCGTCTCGTCCGAGGACATCTTCAAGTACGCCAACGCCATCTGGGCCCAGGTCAAGCGCCTCACCGGCCGCGAGTACACCCCCTTCTTCTACGCCGGCCCCTCCAACGCCGAGAACTGCCTGTTCGTCTTCGGCTCCGGCGCCTACTTCTTCGGCGATGTCATCGACCAGGCCCGCCGCGGAGGTGACTTCTCCAAGGTCGGAATCATCATCCCGAGGCTGTACCGTCCCTGGTTGAGCTCCGCCCTCGCCGATGCTCTGCCCAAGTCCGTGAAGCGCATCGCCGTCCTCGAGCAGATCCACCGCAAGACCACCAAGTGGGGCCCCGTCCTCATCGACGTCCTCACCAGCGTCAAGAGCGGCTTCGGTGGTGTTCAGACCGTTGTCGGCTACCAGCTGGGCTACATCGACCCCAAGACCGTCATCCAGGCCCTCCGCGGTGTCCTGCAGAACCTGACCCTCGACACCCCCGTCCAGAACCTCGAGGTCGGCCGCAAGGAGATCCCCCAGCAGGTCCTCGAGTACAGCCTCGAGAAGCCCAAGGTCGAGACCTCGTACACCAAGATCCTCGACCAGCTCTTCGGCCAGCGCGCCTACGTCGCCAACGCCCTCAAGTCCAGCAACGCCGGCATCAACGCCTCCATCCAGGCCAGCCCCGAGTTCGGCTTCGGCTCCCTCCTCGCCCGCAAGGAGCGCCGCGTGCGCTTCGTCAACGAGGTCAAGGAGGCCGCCAACAGCAACCAGTTCGTCACCGATGCCCCCAAGAGCTGGCTCGCCCGCTGGGCCGCCAACGCCCAGGATGCCAACAAGGCCAACGAGATCGCCGAGGACCTGATCCCCCGCCTCGAGACCGACGGCTCCTCCATCGCCCGCAACCTGCTCTCCAGCAAGCGCCTCTTCCGCAAGGAGTCCCTGTGGCTCGTCGGCTCCGACGCATGGGCCTACGATCTCGGCAACTCGGGTGTCCACCACGTCCTGGCCTCCGGCGAGAACGTCAACATGCTCATCATCGACTCGACCCCCTACTCGGAGCGCGCCGCCGCCGACGCCAACCGCCGCAAGAAGGACATCGGCCTGTACGCCATGAACTTCGGCAACGCCTACGTCGCGTCCACCGCCGTCTACGGCTCCTACACTCAGGTCCTGCAGGCCATGCTCGAGGCCGACCAGTTCGACGGCCCCTCCGTCGTCCTGGCCTACCTCCCCTACAACGGCGAGGCCGACTCTCCCCTGACCGTCCTCCAGGAGACCAAGAAGGCCATCGACGTCGGCTACTGGCCCCTGTACCGCTGGAACCCCAACAACGAGGCCAAGGGCGAGCCCAACTTCAGCCTCGACTCGGAGCGCATCAAGAGCGAGCTCAAGGCCTTCCTCGACCGCGACAACCAGCTCACCCAGATCATGAAGAAGGACCCCGTCTTCGCCGCCAACCTGTCCCAGGACTTCGGCACAGAGGTCCGGGCCCAGCAGAAGCGCAAGGCCAAGGACGCCTACAACCAGCTGCTTGAGGGTCTCTTCGGCGCCCCCCTCACCATCCTGTACGCCTCGGACAACGGCAACGCCACCAACGTCGCCAAGCGCCTCGGCAACCGCGGCAAGGCTCGCGGCCTGAAGACCACCGTCATGGTCATGGAGGACTACCCCATCGAGGACCTCCCCTCCGAGGAGAACATCGTCTTCATCACCTCGACCGCCGGCCAGGGTGAGTTCCCCCAGAACGGACGCCCCCTCTGGGACGCCGTCAAGGACAACACCGAGCTGGACCTGGCCAACGTCAACTTCTCCGTCTTCGGCCTCGGTGACCGTCACTACTGGCCCCGCAAGGAGGACAAGATCTACTACAACAAGCCCGCCAAGGACCTCGACCGCGTCCTCGCCAACCTCGGCGGTAAGAGGCTCGCCGACGTCGGTCTCGGTGACGACCAGGACCCCGACGGATACCAGACCGGCTACTCGGAGTGGGAGCCCAAGATCTGGGGTGCTCTCGGCGTCGACAACGTCGACGGCCTTCCCGAGGAGCCCGCGCCCATCACCAACGAGGACATCAAGATCGAGTCCAACTTCCTGCGCGGCACCATCGCCGAGGGTCTCAAGGACACGAGCACCGGCGCCATCTCCGCCGCCGACCAGCAGCTCACCAAGTTCCACGGTACCTACATGCAGGACGACCGCGACGTCCGCGACGAGCGCAAGGCCATGGGTCTCGAGCCCGCCTACTCCTTCATGATCCGCTGCCGCCTGCCCGGCGGCATCTCCACCCCGCAGCAGTGGATCCAGATGGACGACATCGCCAACGAGCTCGGCAACGAGACGATGAAGCTCACGACCCGCCAGACCTTCCAGTTCCACGGCGTCGTCAAGGGCAAGCTCAGGCCGGCCATGCAGGCCATCAACAGGGCCCTCATGACCACCATCGCCGCCTGCGGTGACGTCAACCGCAACGTCATGTGCAGCTCCCTGCCCACCCAGTCGGCCTACCACCGCGAGGTCTGGGCCTGCTCCCAGAAGATCAGCGACCACCTCCTGCCCTCGACCTCGGCCTACCACGAGATCTGGCTGGCGGACGAGAACGACAAGAAGACGCAGGTGGCCGGCGAGGCCGTCCAGGACTTCGAGCCCCTCTACGGCCCCACGTACCTGCCCCGAAAGTTCAAGATCACCATCGCCATCCCCCCGCACAACGACACGGACGTCTACGCGCACGACATCGGCCTGGTCGCCATCAAGGGCAAGGACGGCAAGCTGGAGGGCTTCAACCTCATGGCCGGCGGCGGCATGGGCGCCACGCACAACAACAAGAAGACGTACCCGCAGATCGGCCGCATGCTCGGCTTCGTCAAGACGGACCAGGTGCACATCGCCTGCGAGAAGGTGATGCTCGTCCAGCGCGACCACGGCGACCGCAAGAACCGCAAGCACGCGCGCCTCAAGTACACCATCGACGACATGGGCGTCGACGTCTTCCGGGGGAAGGTCGAGGACCTCTGGGGCCAGAAGTTCGAGAAAGAACGCCCCTTCAAGTTCGAGAGCAACGTCGACACGTTCGGCTGGCAGAAGGACGAGACGGGGCTGAACCACTTCACCTTCTTCATCGAGAACGGCCGCATCGAGGACACGCCCGAGTTCCAGATGAAGACGGGCCTGCGCGAGATCGCAAAGGTGCACAAGGGCGAGTTCCGCCTGACGGGCAACCAGCACCTCATCCTCAGCAACGTCGCCGACGAGGACGTCGAGCCGCTGACGCAGCTGATGAAGAAGTACAAGCTCGACAACGTGCAGTTTTCCGCGCTGCGCCTCAGCTCCTCCGCCTGCGTCGCCTTCCCCACCTGCGGCCTCGCCATGGCCGAGTCGGAGCGCTACCTGCCCGTGCTCATCTCCAAGCTCGAGGACTGCCTGGAGGAGAACGGCCTGCGCCAGGACTCGATCGTGATGCGCATGACGGGCTGTCCCAACGGCTGCGCGCGCCCCTGGCTCGCCGAGGTGGCCTTCGTCGGCAAGGCCTACGGCGCGTACAACATGTACCTCGGCGGCGGGTACCACGGCCAGCGCCTGAACAAGCTGTACCGCCAGAGCATCAAGGAGGACGAAATCCTGGCCATCATGAAGCCGCTGCTGAAGAGGTACGCGGCCGAGCGCGAGAAGGGCGAGCGGTTCGGCGACTTCTGCGTCCGCGTTGGCGTTATCAGGGCCACCAAGGAGGGCAGGGATTTCCACGAGGGCGTAAGTTCTGACCACGAAGACTGTTACTAGATGTATGATGCTAACATGTTACGATAGGTCCCTGAGGAAGACGAGGATGAGGAGTAAATTCCTGCGGGAATGAGAGGGTGTGGCAATCTTTTGAAGAAATATTTATAAGAAGGAAAAAGTGGGATTTTGTAAAATCTATGTTTTATATCCGTCGTACGCTTCAGCATCTGGGCCTGGCGTTTGCTGTGGTTTTTTCTGTTTATTATTTTACGTTTATATATATATATATATATATATATCACTACTACGTTCGAAAGACTACTGTTTCCAACTTTCCAAGATGATGTACGGACTCGACTAGTCAAGGTCCTGTCTTAATACATATTGTCGTGACAGCTGAAGCTATGCGGCTGCGTACGTAAGCGAGTTTCGTACTCGAGCGCCTTCGCTCTGTCTCCGTCACCCAGCAGAGGCGCCCCCCGCCTTGGAGATTAGAAGCCGCCCCTCTTGCTACGTCGAGTCTACCTATCACCCGGTACCTCGCGGCGGAAGATATATGACAGAATGAAAGACCTATATGACTGGCTCTACAAACAACCTTGTTTATGCAAGTTCTGTTCGGAAGATGTCTTGTCGATCCACGGGAGATGCCCGCCGTCAAGTAACGGATCATGTACCTGGGAAAGGGGACTATCATTTCACACCCCCCAAGCTAAATATCCCACCACAAGCAGCAGTAACGACGACGGACGACAACGACGACGGACGACAACGACGACGACGACGACGACGACGACCGACGACGACGGCGACGGACGACAGTGACAATGACGGACGACAGCAAGAGTAAAAAATAATAGTAAAAAGAGTAAATAAGCAGTAGTGGGCTGGAATGGCTAGAGGGGATTGAAATAGTCAATTTAGGGGTGTGGAATAAGAGGCCCCCTGGGAAAAAAGCATTATTGGGATTCCCGCCCTCTGACTGGCTGGCCTTCCGAACCAGCGACACTGCCCGATCGCCGGCGCTCCGCCCGCCCGTCACCTTCCCGTCCGCTCGCCGCCTGGCGGGAGGATGAGGGCGGGGCGGAAACGGCCCCGCCGAGCGCCGGCGACTACGGCTTCGGCCGATACGCGTCCTGGGCCTACCCTCTCAACCTCTCAAGTGTCCTACCAAGTGATTGACTAGGTAGAAAAGAAGGTGATACAAGCCCTACCAGCGCGTCTTACTAAGTACGCGTGTGCTTGGTAGAGTTAAACTGCTTGCCTGCGTTGGGGAAGCGAGACGGCTTCAGGGTCTAGAACCTCGCATCGACCGAGACGAGCCGCAAGGAAAAGGGGATCGGCAGATTCATGACGGCGGCTGAATCGCCCTGCACATGACTTGTGGAGGTTTCTTGTGTTACGCGGATCGGGAGACGAGCACCCTCCATCGTATCATGTTGGTCCGGTTTCGTTACAGGGTCTAGGCCACGTTCGGGTAGTGGCTTGGTTTCGGGTATCTGTGGGCTGCTGAACCTCTTGTTCTTTTCTGGTGATTACTTTCCCTCGTGTAATGCGGCTGCAAGCACGGAGATGCTTTTCTTTCGGGTGGCTTTCCTCTTGAGAGGAAGCCATCGCGAGCGGCTGGCATATCGCCAAGACGCCCGGCAGATGAAGCGCCCTTGACGCTACGCCTCGCGGCTGAAGAGATCTATCTCTACGTCGGCCGCCGCGACGTGGTTGCATGCCGTCCCCCACGTCCCGGCGATGCCTCCGGCGGGCCAATCGCCAGATTCTCGGGACCATGGAGGCGTCATCGTGTCTCTCGCTAGAGTACATCAGGGTCTTTTCCGCGGGGTGATTTCCCCCTTCCGCCTGTTGCAAGTGGCACACGATGAAGATGGATGAGGAAGATCTTGCGGGTTTTCGGGAGTTGTGCTGTCGACCGGAAACGGTCGCGGGCTAATCCGCCCGTGGCATTTCTTAGAGGGCCAGATTGTCTGGGCATACAAGCAAAAATGGCTGGGTTGCTTTTCCTCCCTCTCCATCTCCCCGTCACTTCACCTTCCCCTCCCTGTTTGCCAGACACTGGAATGCCCGAGCAGCATTGTATGTGTACCCATCGCTGACCCCGGAGCAAAAGAACGAAGGAAAAGCACAGTAGACGGATCTACGGCCGAAAGGGGGCGTGTTTTTCACGTTCTCGCCACGACGATTCTAAACATAAACATACAAAACTTCCTTGACACATCCTTGCACGGAGCCTCCTCCTGGTTCTTCCTGCTCCTGCTTTCCCCTTCCCGCTCCTCTTCCCCTCCCCACATACGCTTCGGACGAACGGTCCGCCCTGGTGGTTCCACTTCCCCGATCCCGCCGAAAGAGAGAGAGAAAGGAGCGAAGTAGTGGCGGGCGATGACCGGGTCATGATCCCTGCCCGCCGCCTGACTGACTATCTAACCTACCTTTTCTTCGATGGCGTTGCCGTTCACCGAGCTGGTGGATAACCTCCCGGAATGTGCTGTGAGTCTCCTATCCTGTTATGGCCCATGCGTTCTTCCCATCCCTTGACGCTGTTGCCGAACAGTTCTTGGCTGAGGCACTCTGCTAACTTGCTCTCACCCACCAGTCACCATGCGCCTTCGAGGCCCTCAACTACACGGCCTGCGCCGTGACGAATTTCACCTCCTCGTGTCTGTGTCGGGATGGCGGATACATCGAGATGTACCGCATGTGCGTGAGGGCGTCGTGCGACATGGCTCATACTCTCAGTAAGTTTCTCTCTTTTCTTCCCTCGGATCATGTTCATCAAACCAACCCTCCACCTTTTGCCCTCTGTATGCGAGTCTTCAAATCACTTCATCATGTACTGACGCATTCCCCCAAAGTGGCCAAGAATGCGACGTGGGTGTGGTGCGGCCTTCCGTACCACAACCAGACGGGCAACGTCGTCGCCCGCATCTTCGTCGTCGGCGTCACCGCCTTCTTCTTCATCGTGCGCCAGATCGTCAAGATGATGGGACTGTCGGCGTGGGGGCTTGATGATCTGACGCTGGTCATCGGATTCGTGAGTACTCTTCTCCCATTCGTAAGACTTCTGTGCTGATATTTCAATCTAGCTGCTCTCGCTGTCGTTTGCAGTGTCCAAGTTCTATGGTAACTCACCTCTCTTGTTGACTTGATGATTGGTCTGTCTCTAACAATCCCACAGGATATGAGCTGGGCTTTGGACGAGACGTATGGTCACTATCCCACGAGGAAATCACCCGTTTCATGCAAGTAAGGCGCTATATTTCCCCAGGTCACCACGAAGCCGTCTACCTCACTTCACCATCACACATCGCCAGATCACTTCCTCACCCTGTTGCGAAGGCATCCATCGATCAATACTAACAACTCCCCCAGATATTCTTCGCCTTCGAAATAATCTACATCATCAACGTCGCCGCCCTAAAGGCCTCCATCCTCTTCTTCTACCAGCGCGTCTTCCACCTCGTCAGCCCGCGTTTCACCGTCATCCTCTGGTGCACCCAGGCCTTCAACCTTTTCGCCTGCATCGCCTTCACCGTCGCCGGCCTGAAGCAGTGCACCCCGATGAGCTACGCCTGGGAGGGCTGGGACGGCCGCCACGAGGGGTACTGCCTCGACCTGATGGCCATGCTCGTCTCCCACGCGGCCGTCAGCATCGCGCTCGACGTGTGGATGCTCGTGCTGCCCGCGACCAAGGTGCTGTGGCTGAACCTGCGGAAGAGGCAGAAGATGGAGATTCTGGCCATGTTTGGGCTGGGCATAGTGTGAGCACTCCTCCATGACGCAAAATGCGACGATAGTTTGCTGACCAGCTCGGGAATAGAATCACTGTCGTCAGCATCATCCGACTAAAAGTCCTGCTGAGCTTCCGCTACTTTACGGATCCTACATGTAAGTACCCCTCTATCTTTCCGGAGTTCCCCGTCTCAGGCATTCTGTGAAACACGATACAGGAATCCTCCTCGCTGACACTTCAGACAGACAACGCATTCTACCTGCACATGTGGTCCTACATCGAAATATCCGTCGGCGTCATCGTCGCGTGCCTGCCGTCGGCGCGCCAGCTGTGGCGCGAGCTGCTGCCGAGGATCAAGAGGATGATCGGACTCCGGCCAAATTTACGGCCGTCGCAGCCGGGCGACTCGGCGAGGAGGCTCAAGGACATTTTGTTCCTGAGCGGGGACCAGCTGAGCCCGACGAGTGGCGGGTTCATGACATCGTCGACCCGAACGCGGAGCGGCGGGATGGAGGATGATGGGCAGCGGAAGTAACTGAGCCTCGAACATGAGAAGTCTGTAAATACCTAGAGCACACTTGTACACACGAAGGACATCTCTGTGCTACCAAAAATAAGGGCGTGAAGATCACCCCCTTCATTCCTATACACCACTATGCACAGCGCTTAATCACCGAACTGTCCCAACCGCGAAACTACTCTCAACGTAGCCGCTTTTATTCCAGAGACAATGTCTTTCATGGCATTGGGGAATTTTTAGTTGTGTAATTCGGACCCCTGTTGGATTTCCCCCTACCCAGCTCCGTTCTCGGACATCCGTCGCATTTGCAAGTCGATGATGTCTCTTCCCTCCCCCAACAAGGGATCATAGAGTCAGGGGGTCAAAGAGTTGCATATTCCGAAGGCGCAGTCAGCAAAACACGATCGAGTACGACCAGCCGTTTGGGATTTCAGCTCGGACTTGGCATGTGAAAAGCCGTTCTTCAATCAATCGAACGAACCATCCTCCCGAAAAATTCCCCATTTCTGTTTTCAATCTTCCCAGAGCCAACAAAAGACAGAACATCGCCAACGCCACTCAAGATGGTCATCACGACAGGAAGACACTTCTCCCGCATGCCGCTGGGCTACGGCCCCTCCCCGGGACCCCGCCAGGACGCCGCCGGCCAGCCTCTCGCCGGCTGGGACGACGTCCAGGTCAAGACCTGCACCGTCACCTTCCGCGCCCCCGTCGACCAGCTCGTCGCCCTCCTCCCGCGGCCCTGCTTCAGCATCGACGCCGCCCGCGTCGAGGCCGGCCTCGCCGAGGCCTCCGTCTCCTTCACCTCCCTCGGCAACCTCCCCTGGCTCGCGGGCCGGGGCTACAACCACACGGGGCTCTACGTCCACGACGTCGTCTGCGACGGCAAGACGGAGATCGCGAGGGGGAAGTACCTCAGCGTGCTCTTTGAAAACATGCCCGACCCGATCATCAGTGGCCGTGAGGAGCTGGGGTACCCGAAGCTGTTCGCCACGCTGGACCAGGAGGAGGACGACGTCGAGCGGACGGGCCGCTGGCGGCTCGCCATGGGCTGGGGCGGGAACAAGTTCGGCGAAGTCGTCGTCGAGGGGCTCAAGCTCGAGGTCGCGCCGCCGGAGCCAGCGCAGCCGGGGCAGGACGTGCTGTGCTACAAGTACATCCCCCGCACGGGACGGCCCGGCGTCGCAGACGTCGAGTATGCCACCGTGTCTCCGGCGCCGGCGCCGGAGCTGTTCAGGCCGGAGCGCACGTTCCGCGCCACGGACGCGAGGATTCAGTTCGAGGCGCTTGGGTTCGAGCAGCTGCCCACGCTGCACCACGTCGCGGCCCGGCTGGCTGAGCTGGATATCGCGGAGATCGTGGGTGTGAAAATGGTGGAGGGGAAGGGGGCGCCGGATTACCAGGCGCAGAGGGCTGTTGCTACGTGGGGTTATGGGGGTGCTAACTGAGAGGTTTGATGTACTGACCATTCTCTTTAATGTATGAGTTACATCTTGTCTTACCGAATGTGATGCCAATAAGGCGAATTCTTGGCTCTCGTCATCCAACTCGGAAGGTCGGGGGGAGATAGGACGGTAGTAGTGGACGAAGGTGGATCGCCGGCCGGGATGGAACCCACTCCTCGGCGCCGCATTGCCGGCGTCTATGTTGACGTGCACAAAACATCTCGCGTAGTCCCTATTTGGTTAGCATCCCGAGTCATAGAGTTCGGTCAATTGCTTCTCGGTGTATCAGATTGCCGCGATGCCGCCTCCCTTTACCAAAGGCATGGTCTTGACAGCCCGCCGGCCCGACTCGATTGATGATCATTGATGCAGGCATCCAGGGTTGCGGGGACTTACTTGAGTCTTGACAGATCAGCGATGAGCCTTTTGTTCTTAGATTGGATGACCTGCATTCTGACGTGAAAGTTTGAGCCAAGGAGAAACGAGATGTTCCGACACATTTGAGTTTCGGACGCCAGCCGGCGAAGTCTTCCCAACAAGGACTTGCAGCCGAACCGGCGCGTCAGCAACCTGCGATGGAAGAGCAAATTAGACACCCTCCAAGCATTTGGAAGCTTTAAGGAAGTTTCTCTGGGTCCTTCCTTGAATGTTAGAGTCTACGCATACCCAGCCGACGGATGATGCGATCTGGAAGTTGGGACCACCATGTCCTGGCAGATGGGAAACAACAGAAATCTAGAGATGAGTCCAGAAACACAAACCACTCCGTGTGGGTTCCCCACATCGTCCAAGGTTTCTTGTCGTTCGTTCCAATTGTCGCAACGAGCGGACTGCCCGATTCGTCTTGGGACGAGAGCCGCGTCATTCTATTTCTTGAGTGTTTCAATTCAACACAAGCCTTCCCGCTCTTTCATTTCATTCTACGCGACATCAACCTGATTCAATTTTGTGATTATGATATAAAGTTGACTGAACATCGCATATGAGAACCACAACTAGGTTTGTCGCTTTGTGAGTTTGCAAAGAGAGTTTGAGAACTGCCCCCGTCCCGCCGTGGTGGTCAGGGTGTCACCCGAAATATTTAAACGTTCGGCTGCAGATATTTAATGAGGTCGTTACCCTTTTTGGAATGCAGCTCGCTAGCCCGACGCGGGGTGCTCGTAACAACACGTGGGAGTCGTGAACGCCGCCGTTTTCAGTACCAGCAGCGCGAGAAGGAATGTGACGTCTGGTTGCAGGAGCGTCTGGATTCGAAACTGAACATTCCATTTTACCCCCGTGACCATGGTAGGTTTCAATCGAGAAGAACTGGTGGGTATTAGAACAATGTCCAGAGGGCTCTGATATAAATGCCCTCCGCCGAAACTGGTTGCTCTGGTTGGTGTAACGCTCAGCCCATCTTTGAGGAAAACCACATCCATCATGTCGTACATGAACGCCTCGGGGTTCGCTAATGTTCTGGAACCGGACGCCTCTGTCCGAAGAACCTATGGAGTCTTCCTCGTTGCCATTGGTCTGTCGGCCTACCTGCTATACAGCCTCTACCAGAAAGCACTCCCGAAACCCATCCCGGGCATACCGTATCACCCAAATTCCACCTCCAGACTTCTCGGAGACCTACCAGATCTAGCCAGCGAGGTGGCACGCACGGGGGACATGTCAAAATGGCTCCACGAGCGGGCCGCAGAGTACGACTCTCCCGTCTGCCAGATCTTCCTGCGGCCCATGTCGCAGCCGTTCATCCTCCTGAGCGACTTCCGCGAGTCGCAGGACATCTGCATGCGCCGCAAGGAGTTCGACCGCGGCAGGACGATGCGCGACCTCTTCAGGGGCCCGTCCCCTAATCACCACATCACGTTCGTGACGGGCGACGAGTGGAAGGCGCACCGCCGGCTGCTCCAAGACCTCATGTCGCCGCCGTTCCTCCAGAACGTCGCCGCGCCGGCCATATACGCCAACGTCGTCAACCTCATCAGTCTGTGGGAGCTCAAGACGCGCATAGCCGAGGGCCGCCCGTTCGACGCCTACACGGACATCTTCTACACGGCCTTGGACGCGGTGACGGCCTTTTCTTTCGGCGAGGGATTCCCTCACAACGCGACGAAGCCGGTTGCCGATCTTATCCGCGGCCTGGACGAGTCTGAGATCGCGAGATTGCGGAACGCAGCCAAGATGGACGAGGCTATTCAGTTCCCGACGGTTGAATGTGACGAAGTCGTCACCGCCGTTCTCGACGTCAGCGTCAACATCGAGAGGCTGCACGGTACTCCGTGGCCGGTCTGGAAGTGGAAAGTCATTGAGAAGTTGCCGCCCCTGAATAGGACGATGAGGCTGAAGAACAAGTTTATCGTTGGCGAGTTGAAGAAAGCCATTGCTCGACAGAAGGCCAACGGCGAGGACGACACCTGGATGCGGTCTGCGGTTGACCTCATAGTGCAGAGGGAAAAAAAGATGGCGCAGGAAGAGAACCGCAAAACTGACTTCCTTTCGCCCACAATGAAGGATGAGGTATGATACGTGATGTCATGAAGCTGGGACTCTTGCTAACGACGGCAACAGCTATTTGGTGTCATTACAGGAGGGCACGATACCACCAGCACCACAATGCTTTGGGGTCTCAAGTATCTCGCAGACCACCCACATATCCAGACCAAGCTCCGAGCTGCGATGGAGACGGGATTTTCCTCAGCACACGCCGAGAAAAGGAACCTCCAGATCAAAGAAATCATGCATATCAACGTTCCATATCTGTACGCATCTATGGAGGAGATACTCCGCTGTTCCGGCACCGCTCCGCTCGTTGAGCGAGAAGCGTTTTGCGATACCGTACTCCTCGGATACCCCATTCCTAAAGGCACCAAGATCTTTTGCCTTGGTCAAGGGGCCAGTATCAAAGCCCCTGCCCACCAGATTGATGAGATGAAGCGAACCGAGACGTGCCGCTTGTCAGTGAAGAACAAGGGGCGGGTGCCGGAGTGGGATCCGATGGATATTGCCGTCTTCAACCCAGACCGGTGGCTTGCGGCCATGACTCCCGAAGAGAAAGACCAAAATGGATTGGGACTCGAGTTTGACTCCGCGGCTGGGCCACAGATTGCTTTTGGATTGGGCAAACGAAGCTGCTTTGGGAAGAGACTGGCATACGTGGAGCTTCGGATTCTGCTGAGTCTCGTCGTGTGGAACTTTGAGATTCTCAAGTGTCCCGAAGAACTGAGCGGGTATGAAGGAAGAGACGGGGTTACGCATAAACCGGTGAAAAATTATGTACGCCTACGGAAGGTAGTTAGGTAATAGATGTATCACAGGCTGGTCTACTACTAGTAATATAAAGAAGAACAGCAACTACATTGTGAACAAGGCAGATGCCTCTACTTGCCTCCATTGAAGTTATCAGGTTCATCTGAGAATCAGAAGACTTAGTCTAAATCTAGCTAGGTGATGGGAAATTTTGCTGGTCATGTGATTCAACATAAAGACATCCAGGCCGTTCCTGAGAAAATAAAAGAGTTCGTGTTGGTCTAATCTCTGTCATTTCCATTGACACGTTCCTCAAGCAGTAGAAGCCTTGAGTTATAGCAAACTAACAATTGTGGTGGATCGGAGCATCTACACTGGCTTTACAGAATTCTCAGGTTGGACTCGGAGTAATGCCTGCAGCAGACTCTTCGAATACCTAGAACTCGCCTTCAAGTCGGGGTCGGGTTTCATTTGTAAAGACGCTCTTCTCGAATACAACGCACACTATGAGAGCCGGTACAAGAAGCAAAAGGGGACTATTATTTCACACCCCCGGGCTGACTATTTCACATCACCTCTTGCTATTCTAACCTACTACTATTCTTTTTTAGTATATTATTATTACTATTATTCGTGATTGTTATTACTGTCCGTCGTTGTCGTTGTCGTTGTTGTTGTTGTCTACTACTGTTGTTGTCGTCCGTCGTCGTTGTTGTCGTCCGTCATCGTTGTTGTCGTCCGTCATCGTTGTTGTCGTCCGCCGTCGTCGTTGTCGTTACTGCTGCTTGTGGGGTGTGGGATATCCATCTTGGGGGTGTGAAATAATAGTCCCCAAGCAGAATTTAGCGTTTCCCAGCTTCTCAAATAGACGATGTCGAAGCACAGGGAAGAGTCATCAGTTGACCGGATTTATTGGATTGGAGATGAGTCTTGCAGCAAATTACGTTGCCTGTTTTTGACCACCCATCTTCTCGCCAAATCCCAGACAGCAGACACATATGCACATCGGCTGAATCCCTGTCGATCTGCAGGTCAGCACTGCCAACCAGCGCATCTGTGCCGTGATCCGTTAGTCTTCGCCCCATCCACGAAATCAGGCTGCGGGCAACATATCATTTCGCACATCCGCATGTTTCCCCTTGACTGTTCCCCTCTTTACGCAACTTCTCTGTTCTCATCACCATACCTGGCCTTATCGAGCACCTCGAATGGCATTCCAGAATCACGCCTAGTCCGCAACAACGAATTGGACATCGACACTCCATACGAATCATGATCGGGCGCAAGGCGTCGTGGGGACTGCCGCTCAAGCCGGCTGGCCACCATTTCGTAACGCCAGACGACGCCGACGACGGGAAGAAGCGCACCGAGACGGCGCTCAAGTTTCTGGTCTCTGAAGCGGAAAAGCTCGAACCTAAACAGCGCGATCTGTTCCTGAGAGGAGTCGAGTCGGCCGAACCTGGTACCTACGGCGACTATGTCGCTACGCTGTCCGCCGCTCTCAAGGGCACCATCGATACTAGCAGGGTCTCGCGGCTGACAAAGAAAATGAAGCCAATCTACCTGCTCGTCAAATCGATCCATCCCCTATTGGCCAGCGCGGGTCAAATCAACCCAATGCCAGCATCCTTAATCCTCGGAGGCATAACGTGCGTTATTTCGTTTGCAAACCGCGTCGAGGAGTACCAGTCCAAGCTGGTGGACCTCCTGGAGTGGATGGGCGACGAAATCGACCTCATAAACGACTACAGAAAAGAGAACCTCTTCGACGACGATCATCACGTCAGGGCCTGCGAGATTAACATTGCGGCCGACATCCTTCAACTCTGCGTCAAAGCTGCGAAAACGTTCTACAACGACCAAGGAAAGGAGCGGAACGGCATTGTCATTGCTCTAAAAGCCCAGATAAAAGATTTCGATGCCGCTTTTGGGGAGATCAAATCTCAATTCCGGTTGCATTTGAGCGCCTTGAAGAATCGCAGGGACATGGTAAACACCAGGCGAATGAAGATAATAAACGCGGGCGTCCACAACATGTCGGAATTCATCGATCGAAGCTTCAAGGAGAAGGGCGACAACATGGAGGAAGAAAATCGGAGACGTTGGGAAGAACAGGCAAGAGACAGAGGTAAGAACTTCGTTATTTCCATAAAGCTAACCATGGATATACCTAGCTAACGTTTTTACAGCTGAAATACGTCGCCAGTTTCTCGAATGGCTGCCATCAATAGACTTTAACGGAACTCAGGACGATAACTTGGCAAGACGTGTGTCAGGCTCAGGAAACTGGCTCATGGAGCATGACTCGTTCAAACGTTGGATAGACGACACCCATTCAGCCCTTCTGTGGATTCATGGGAAGCACGGCTCAGGGAAATCCCATTTGGCTGCTCGGGTCATCGAGGAGCTGCGTGCCTTGACGGCGAAGACACCAGGATCAACTGTCGCATACCTCTACTGCACCTCCAATCTATCCTCAAGCGCCAATATGCACTTGAACAGCATGCTGGGTTCACTTTTCGCACAGCTCTGTAGAAGCCTTCCCCGAGACGAGGAAGTTGAGGACCTCATTCCTAGGGAAGGGGGATACAGCAGTAAGGACAGCCCCAGAAGGAGCGAACTCAAAGCCGGAATCGTCGAGATGGTCTCGAAGTTCCGGCCTTGCTTCATTGTCGTCGATGGATTGGACGAGTGCAGTCAATGGGAGGACGTCCAGTTCCAAGAACTTTGCTCGTTCATCGCGGAGTTATCAAAGCCAGCGGAACTTTCCACCAAAGTTCTTGTGTTGAGCCGACCCAACTACCCCCATATTGAGAAGGCGCTTGCCGATTCAGTAAAGATTCAAGTGGACAGTGGTTTCAACAGCAACGATATTCAGGCCTATATTTCGAAGAGGGTCAGCGAGATCCGTCCTGATCAGACTGAGGAAGAGTCAGAGGGACTGGAAGAAATCAAGAAGCTACTTCTTGATCAGTCAGACGGAATGTTTCTCTGGGCCCGACTCAAGATAAACGACCTCGAGGGAAGCATGGAAGACATGAAAGAAGCCCTAGAGACTTCCTCAGAGAATCTTGACGATCTATACAGGAAGAAAATCAACGACATACTCAGACAATCCTCCCGTTTGGCTCGAGACAGAGCTCTGAGAGCTCTACTTTGGATCACGACTGCTTGTAGGCCTCTGTCCAAGGTCGAGTTGATCGAAGCATTGTCGATCAAACAGCTTCAGAAAGGCCTCGACAGCCGGACAAGACTTCCTGTATATCAGCCCATATGCAGGGAGTGTGCTGATCTGGTCGTCGAAAACAATGGGGCTTATTCTCTGATTCATGCCTCCCTAGGAGAATTTCTGACGAGAGAGTTCTTGTCATTGCATGATTACAAGATATTGCAAAACCCGAGCGGAACACTCGCTGAGGCTTGTCTCACGTACCTCAACTTCGAAGCATTTCGGACGATATCGATTGCCTCTCCTGAAGAACTCGAGGAAACCCAAACGAAATACCCGCTACTACAATACGCTTCGAATTTTTGGGCCAGCCACTTCTCCGCAGCGAAAACGGATGACGTTTCCTCAGCGCTGAAAGACCAGGCCCTAGACTTTTTGCAAAACGAATTTGGCATGAGAGTGTCACTGCAGGCCCTCTACTCCGCGGGTTTCCAGTACAACGACTACATTGAAGCCAACAAGCCGAATGCTTTACACGGTATCGCTGCATTCAACTTGCCTAGCTTGATCGAGGATATTCCTAACTAGAAAACACTACTTAACGACAAGGACCACATTTCCTTCCGACCAATTGATTACGCCATCTTGAAGAGTCGTGAAGAAGCCATTGTGTGGTTACTCGACGCTGTCACGGGCTACGCCCCACTTCGAGGCTATGCCTTCGTTTATGGAAGATTCCACAACATCCGAGAAGGGGAGCCT